>JAOBRD020340768.1:0-20875 GCA_027575215.2 Hydrozoanthus sils | reverse complement strand
GTACTGTATGTAGGTAGTTAGGTAAGTGCGTATGTAGCTTGGTAGGAAAGTATGTTGGTAGATAGGTAGTTTTGTAGGTAAGTAGTACTGTATGTAGGTAGTTAGGTAAGTGCGTATGTAGCTTTGTAGAAAAGTATGTTGGTAGATAGGTAGGTATGTAGGTCTACAGGAGGTAGGTAGGTACGTATGTAGGTAGGTAGGTAAATAGATAGTTACGTATGTAGGTAGCCAGATAGGTACTTATGAAGAAAGGTATGTAGGTAGGTATGTAGGGTGAGGTAGGTAGGTAGATAGGTAAGTATGTAGGGTAGGTAGGAAGGTAGATAGATAGATACGTATGTAGGAAGGTATGTAGGGTTAGTAGGTAGGTAGGTAGTCCGGAAGAAACGTAAGTGGTTTGGTAGGAAGTCAAGTAGAAACGTACGTATGTATTTAGATAGGTTAGGTAGGTCAGGTAGGTAGGAACGTACGTAGCTATGTAGGTAAATAGGTAATAGGTGTAAAACAAAAGGCAAGAAGAAATCAAAATATCACAGCACTCTGAACAGTTAACACTAATTATTGCTACTACAATACTTACAGAAGCAAAAACTTTGCCGATAGCAGCTTCCAGTTGAAAATCCGTCGACCCTTGATCCATGTTGGCACAGATCATATACGCCATCGACTAGTTGTAAAATCAACACCGATTATGAGCTCAAACGTTTTTGAACAATATCAACAAACATTTACATGTAAACAACACAAGCACTGTCGTTATCGCTGTTGTAACCATAACACTATTGTCATCAAGAAAAATAATCATCATCAGTGTTATACCGTCAACACTTATATCATCACTTGTACTATTATAACCATTAACATTATCATCAACACCCATATAAAGACCAATAAACATCAGCACTATCATCATTATCGTAGTTATCAACACTATCAGACCTTCTATCTGAAATATGTCAGAATGTTTAGAATTACAACATAACCCTGGTAGGTTTAGTGTCAAACATGTTTCTTACCTCTGTTACATAATGGGCCATTGCCATGCGGGCTAACTTTTCTTGAATGACTCCATATTCATTAATCTTCTGCCCAAACTGGGTCCGATTCGCAGCAAAGTCAGTCTGATGAAGACATTAACAAATGAAACTACATTGCCACTACAAATCTTAACAAACAAAGAATACCTACTGTAACTAGCGAATTATGCGCACAAAATTTGCAAAGTCTTTACAAAGCCAAAGGTAATTGACTCTCAGCAACTCAAGTATACTTACTGCCTTCACTATGATTCTCTTCATTGTGCCTACTATAAATCATACAAAACTAATAGAATGTAGACACAATTGCCAGTTTTTTACAAGGGTTACGTTACAAAAGTAATTAACTCTCAGCAACTCCAGTACACTTATGTTCGCTATGATTCTCTTCATTGTTTTTACTATAAATCATACCTTGTGGAACAAATTGAAAGGTCTTACAAGAGCAAAGGGTGAACTACTCTCTATGTACGCTTACTGCTTTCGCTATGATTCTCTTCATTGTGCCTACTATAAATATTACAAGACTAATAGAATAAAGACACAATTGTCATTTCTTTACAAGGGTTACAAAAGTAATTAATTAACTCTCAACAACTCCAGTACACATACGTTCACAATGATTCTCTTTATTGTGCCTACTATTTAAGTAATACAAAACTAGTAGATACAATTGCAAGGTACACTTACTGCCTTCGCTATGATGCCCTTCATTGTGCCGGAGAGAGCAGCAACCATTCCAAAGCGGCCATTGTTTAAAATGTTCATCGCAACCTTGAATCCTTCACCGACCTCTAATAACGAAATTGAACAACATTTGTTTGATTAATGTTGGTATTGCAAGCTTGAAGTTACATATAGCACCAATGTATTGGTAAGGCTACAACTGGAATCAGGAAAAAACAACAAAGCCTTACTTGAAAGTGGAAACCTTTGCTTTTTATAGTGTTTATGTAAAGTAAAAATTGTCAAAATTGACGTAAATCTTCTGAATTAGTTACACACAAACAAAATTTGTTCCGGTTTATAGGCCTATCAGATGAATTAGGATTCTGCAATTTCGTTGTAGAATGAATCCTTTTTGATAATGATTTTATGTAAATGCTTAACGTTAGACCACAACTTATAATAATATATCATGGACAAGAAAAGTACTCCCAATTTACATTCTTTGTTTACCTCCGATAACATTCTCAACTGGAACTTTAACATCATCAAAATGAACCTAAGAAGAAAAAAAATAATTAGCTAAATATTTTTGGAGCAATGAGTAACATAACGGCATAAAGCTACTCATCCAGGTTCAATTCAGGAATTTTATAAACTATCAGGTTTGTGGCAGGCATTTTATTAGTGGGAATCAAGTAAAATTTTTGTAGTACTTCAATTTAATAAGAGAGATTGTTCATCGTCTGATTGTCTAAGTGAAGATAAGAAAGGTTGTGTCCTGTAATATGCAACAGTAGTACTCAAGTTTGGCAAACAACGAAATATTGCTCGAAATATCGTGATCTTATTGCTTTAGAGTCTGCTAAGAATCGCAAGCAAACGCGATTTTTGGCGTATTTGATGCGAAGAACATTTCGAAAATTCAAAACCAAATTTTGTTTCGAAGAAAACAAAGTTTTGTGCTGCCGATTCAAAAGTTGAAATTGAAAAAAGAAATAACATCATTGCTGAGAAAAAAAACTACAGTTGCTTTTAATGACAAAAGCCAAATAAAAAATATTAGTTTAGAAACTTAATGTTAAACTTTAAGGAAGCAATGAGAAAATTTTGCACTATTGGAAAAGCAAACTCTCAGCATCGAACTCAGTAATCATACCTGAACAGATTGGTTGTTGACGACTGCTCGTTCATATTCAGTTAATCATCGAACGCAATGTAAAGAAGACTTTGTCTATTACTTACCTCTGCTGTGTTAGATGCCTTGATACCCATCTTGTTCTCGGGTGGACCACTAAAAAAAAAACCTTGGATTTACTTCTGCAATAGTTTTACTGACAGAGAAGGGGATTTGACACAGATAACTTTTAAATACAAAGTCATGAAGCCATCAACACGGTTTGAGAAAAACAAAAAGAAGCCTAAGAACATCCCGGCCAAGTATGGCCTTTCTACAATTTGCAGTGCAGTGACCTATCAACTGATCATGAGTTACGAAACCGCATTTGTGGAGAGCAGCAAGTTTTTTTGTGGACTTTACACTCAATGAGAGGTGTTAACAAAGCAATTGTTTGCCGAAAACGCCATTCAAAACTTTAGGTTGGCATTTTTACTCTTGATAACCAAAAAGTTTTAACTCTTTTTAAAACATTGTGCTTGAAGCATATTAGTATGCTCAATACTGGAATAGCTTCCGTAATGCATTATAAAAACAAATCGGTTAAGTTTCTAAAAAACCTCTTAAAATGTGTCAACAAAACCCACTTCCACTAAAGAGTTGTATATTTAAATACCGATTTTAAGTCATACAGTATAACACTGTGTTTCTACAATTCATTCACTGTACCAAATCTTTAGCAAAAATAAACTGGTTACTAAATTTAATGATGGAATAAAAACAAATGAGTTATTCTTGCTTCAATAAAGCATACCTGCTCACTCCCCCAAAATCCCTTTCAACAATGAAGGCCGTCACTTTATCCTTCACTTCACCAGTTTTCTCATCTTTCACTGGAGTCTAGCATAAACAGAAAATGAGAAAATTATCAACACTGAGAAGTTGTTACTAAGATTGAGTCTGTTAATTAATGCAACCTAATTACCTTGGCAAATACAGTAAATATGTCAGCTATTCCTCCATTGCTAATCCTGGAATAAAGAGAACATTACAAAATTAATACAATCTAAAAAATCACCAGCACAAAGCAAGTCCTACTGTAAGGAAAGCATGTGGACTAATTGTGTGTTTACCTTGCAAACAAAGCTTATGAATTTGAAAACAGAAATTAGTGGTTGTTTTTCTTAAATGTCTAACATCTTATCCTGAGCTCTAGCCTAGCCAAAACATAAGGGTGCTGTGTCCTTTTGTTTTTCTTAGCACCCTCTTATTTTTTCCAGCTTTTTTTTTGTTTGATATAATTATATAAGATTGTTAAATTCTAAAAACTTTACGGTCTTCACACGTTAAAAAAAATAAAAAATTCATTAACGTTTCGGTTTCTCTAGCGAAAGCATTCATCAGAATGAGAGAAGACGAAACGTTTACGTTTTTTAAGTATTTTAACATGTGAAAACCCTAAAGTTTTTAGATTTTAACAATCTTATATACAGTGTTTCAAAAGTTCATTCCGATTTGAAATTGTTAGTATTCTAAACAGATCAGTTGTTTCTTAGAATTTTTTCAATAAATTGAGGTAGAGAATTAAGTGAAAAAGCTAGTAATAGGTATCTTAATCGTCTAATAGATGCCTTTGTTTAGATTTTTGCGTCAAATTTCCCGCCATTTTTTGGCGCCCTTTGTAAATGGTGTTTGTTTCCCGATTTTGTCGTAATTCTCTGATTTTTCCGTGAACTTTCTGTTTTCTCTGTCACAAAAACTGAGGCCAGACATTGTTTATGCTAGAGCTCAAACAGCCGTACTACGATTATCTGGTCATTCTGTCAAAGAAATCGCAAAATATTTTAACAAGACGGAGCGGTCTGTTTTAACCAATTGTGCTAGAAAATTCAAAAAGAAAGATTGCCGAGAATCTTCAGCAGAAAAATATTAAAGTCTCAAGTATAACGATCTGGAGATACATGAGTAGAAAAGGATGAACGGCTTTCAAGCGAAAGAAAATACCATTGTTAAGCAAAAAGCAAAGGAAAGCCCGTTTGAGATTCGTCAAGATGTACGTGAAGCCGACAGCAGAGGATTGGGACATTTTTTATTCACAGATGAATGTCTTAAATATCTTTTCCATTACCCCTATCACTAAAAACGATATCGTATGGGGCGAGCAGGAATGTGATGTTCCTCCAGCTTTCCAAGTAAAGCAAAGTGCGAAGGTGATTTAGGGTGGCATGACGGGTCGTGGGCTCACAAAATTACACGTGCTACCCACAGGCCAAACCTTAACTTCTGAATATTACATCAACCAAATCCTTGAGAAAAAAGAGAAAACGTTAAACATCAAGGCATCGGTGTCAGGTGACCCGATAAAGAGGAAGTGTTTAGCTCAAAGAAAGAGAGGACGTTCGTTCAGGATGAAGCACTGGCTCACACTTCAAAGGCAACCTAAATATTACATTATAAAGCACACCTACAGTCCTTTTGTTGTTTTATCCTAGTATATAGCGATCTAACACTGATCATGAATAATACATGCGCTTGAAATGTGTGGATTGTTTGGACTACAACTTAGAATTAAGTAACACAAAATATCTAACATGTGTTTGCCAAATTTAAAATTAATTATCAAAAAACTTAAACCATCAAAGACAGCACCTTCCCGTCCGTTAAGAGAAAGAGAAAGAGAGTTAGTCATGATCAGAACTTACCAAATCTTTCCACCATTTAGAATATAATGCTTTCCATCTTTACTTAGCTCGGCTTTTGTTCTAATGGACTGCAGAAAAGATTGAAACAAAGTTTTCATTGAGCTAACCGAGAACCTACAATTTATACAGACATAATTGTGTAACAGGTAATTGTGTAACTGGTAACTGTGTACATAACAGGTAATTGTGTATATAACAGGTAATTGTGTATATAACAGGTAATTGTGTATATAACAGGTAATTGTGTAACAGGTAATTGTGTAACTGGTAACTGTGTACATAACAGGCAATTGTGTACATAACAGATAATCGTGTAACAGGTAATTGTGTAACAGATAATTGTGTAACAGGTTGTCAACAACAAGTTTATTTATACCCTCCACATGTATAAAAGTTTTTTGTTTAAAGGGGAACTCCAGGGAAGTGAGCAAGTTTGATTCTAATAAATGTTCAAGATTCCAAGAATTGGCATTTGAAGCGAAGTTATTTTCTTTCAAAGTCAAGCAAAAATGTAAACGAACTGACGGCCCAGAAAGTTGTCAGCGTAACTTCAAATTACGTCACCGCGTCAAATCCGCGTCGCGTCAAGATATTAGGGAGTGACAGGTCTCAACTGAAGACAGATTCCAGGTTTTCGGTGTGTGTATGTCATCGTGCAGCTCAGATTCGAATAATTTAACTAGGAACAAAATCCAGCCATATAATTTTATATCAGTTTGAATCAATCTTTGTTTGACGCAGTTACGTCACAAATGACTGCTGACCCTCGTAACGAAGCTCAAAATCTTAACAAGATGGCGTAATTTCAATTTTTTTTTTTCACAAATTTAAACTAAAAAATCTTGTCTGTTCTAGATGTTGAGGGTAATAATAATCAAAACCATGACCAAAACTGAAAAAAGAGCAGTTTACTTTTTCCCTGGAGTTCCCCTTTAATAAAAAAGGAGGGGCACTGGTTCCATGAAGTAACTAGTTGTACATCTAATCATGTTAGAGAGCAAGGCCAAATTATTTTGGATAATTCAATTATTAAAAGGTTGGCATAATAACAATAATAATAATAATAAGAAGAAATAATAGTAATAATAAAAATAATTTAATAATTAAAAGGTAGACATATGGTAGGGAAAAAGGGTCTAGATAGTGAAAGCCCATTAAGATCGACAGGCAACAACTGGAGGAGGTAGAAGAATTAATTTTTACATATCTGGGGTTGAAAATAACAAAAGAGGGTGGTGCCAGCGAGGACATAAAAGGAAGGTTACAGAAGGCCAGGAGCACTTTTCTAGAGCATGAAGACCAAAGTAAAGATCTACAACAGTAATGCAAAACCAGTACTGATGTATATGGATCTGAGCGCTGGAATATGACAATGTCAGACATCAGGAAGTGAGAGGTGTTCCAAAACAGATGCCTGAGGAGGAAATTGTGAATGCGCTGGCTAAGATCAACAACCAGGTACTGAGGGAAAGAATTCAAACTCGGTCAATCGAAGAAAGCATCAAGATAAGAAAGTGGCGATACATCAGGCATGTCCTAAGAAAAAAAAATGAGGACCAAAAGATAGCTCTCACATGGATACCCAAAGACAAATGAAAGAGGGGAAGGCAGAGAGAAACCTGGAGAAGAACAGCAGAAAGAGAGAGGAACAAGATGGGGTGGTCGAGGGCAGCAGAGGAAAGTGCCAGGGACAGGCCAAGAAGGAAAGTTTTGTGCCTTGCCCTACGTACAATGCTCCTCGAGGAGTGAAGAGGATTGATGATCATGATGAAAAAAGTGAAAAAACAATGTAGTCTGTATTTGATGATTTAATTATATAATTTTATAGTAATCAACAAAATATGACATACAATTGTTCTAAAGCTACACTTATCTAGTACTTACCCCAGCATCTGAACCACTGGTTGGCTCTGTAAGGCAAAATGCTGCATATTTTTCCCCCACGGCCAGCTGCACATAGAGTGAGCAGTTGAAAAATAGTTAACAATGACATAGCCATAAAAAAGCTACATAATTAGCTAGGGTATGGAAGCTAAAGGATAAAAAATAAAACAAATAGTTAACTGTCAACACATAGACCAAAAAATAGCACTGACCTGAGGCAAGTACTTTTCTTTCTGTTCCTGTAGATACAAAGATACAAACATGAACAAATATGACCTTCACTGATTCGAATAAAATCAATTGCAAAATGTTCCTAAAATACAAGCATTACTACCAAACTACATGTACAGTAACCATCAACTCTCCCTATCCCATCTGGTACTGGTAAAGCAATCAAAAACTAGTCGCACCAAACACAACTTTAGCAAGAACAGAGTCACATACTTTGTTGCCAAAAAGGAGAATTCCCTTGAAGCCAATGGACTGATGAGCTCCAATTGTGATTCCAACACCCAGGTCATGAGCACCAACAATCTCAGTTAATCGAGCATACTGAAAATGAGTCGTAACAAACAATTAAGATAATTAATTAATATTACATTCTTAACCTGTTATAACTTACAGCAAATGCTAATAACCCCCCTCTCTAATAAGCTCCCCTCTCTGATAAGCCCCCTAGCACCTGTCAAGAGCCAAATTCATTGCTCAAATCACATGCCACAAGAGAAGCGCATGTGTGTGCACGTACTATTATTTTAAATGATTAAAAAATGTAATTATAACAAGTGCATGCACTAGGTAAATCATGCACATTGATCTACAACATCCAGAATTTTATAACATTGATGTGTGATAAGTTAAATATTGATCAATCTTAAACTATGCTTGTCTATGTCATGGTCAAAATTAATTAATGCTTATTAGATATACTTGTGATAGGACACAAGCTGAAATAGCTCTTCTCAGATATCTATGGCACTATTGCCCTGAGCTCCATATCAACGGTTTTGAGTTCCTTCACGGTTAAACCTGTTTACCTGTGAATTTGTTAATCCCAGTCCACCAAGATCTGTAGGGACCTGCAAAAAGGTAATGTAATCGATCAGTATATCAATACAGGTCAGAGGTATATTAAATGTAGCAAAACAACTCTGAAATTAACTTTAATTCAACCATGAATATGGTGTTGCTGTAAGTCAGTTAATATTAATTTTATTCAAATGACTCAGTTCAACCCCAATTAATGTTGATTTTCCATTAGCAATCAATTTTTTACCAATGAGTTAAAAATTAATCCCCAGAAGAAAGGCTTGAGCAGAGCACTAAGCACAGAAATCTAACATCACGTGAGCAGATTCAGAGATAAATTATTATTTTTGCTCCATTGGACATAATTATTGTATTTCTGACAAAGTTGAAGTCATACTACTTCCATGACAAGATCCACATTTACTGTGACACTATGTACTGTACATATGTAATGCTTCAATGAATTAAACTAACCTATTTAAATTATTATAGCCTCTCTCATGCATGCATGTGAGAACTAATTATAACACAAACCTGGAGACCAAAGGCTCCCATTTCTTTCAACCCTTCCATAGTTGCATCTTCAACTTTTGCAAGCTCATCATTTTTGGAAGCATCATTCGTCTCCTTTTGGAACAAAAGTATAATATGGCATGATAACACAACAATTTAAAATCTCTTTCAGGCCTTTTCAGAGGGCACAGTAATTTTTGCTTGAAAAGTTTTTGTTGAAGCCAGGAACCAGGGCATTTATTATAAAAATCTGAGGAGGCATCAGTAACTGTCACCAAACCTACAGAAACCATACAGCAAAGTTTGATTCCAAGAAACTTCTTTAACAGCAGTCTCAAGGCTAAATTCTGCCCAAAACCTTTTTAAAAGAATCAAATATAAGATGGCATAATGAAAAACAAGTCTTCTTTGAAACTAGTTTGTTAGCAGTAGTTACTTTTGAGGTTTTTCTTTTCAACCTGTTTGAAAAGCAGATAAATAGTTGTTCCACAACAAGGAAATCAAAGGTGGCTTTTAGCCAAGGCAAGAAATGTGATTTGAAATTAACATTTTAAAATAATTGTTTACTATTTAGCCTGTCATGACTGACAAAGAAATTTAATAAACATCAGCATTACCACAAACAAACATGTTACAGAAAAAGGCATGGAGGTTAAAGAAAAAGATTCTTGGAATTCCCAATATATTTTTAAAGGTTTCAAATATATGTGTATGAGGGCTCAAAATATTCACACTAATCGGTAAATTTTTACCAGAAACAAGCTCTTTCCACAATATGTGTGGCCACCTTGCTTTTTTTGCAATGCAAACTGATTTGCAAACCAGTTCACAAAACCAGTTCAACCAATTCAAGTAAAGCAGAGCCTACACTTCTCTCAGCTGAATGCCAAAAAGAACCTGGTCCTGGCCAATAATTGAAATTAATGAAGGCATTCATGCCTTAAAAAGGGCACAACAGCAGTCTTAAAAAAAGGGTAAGCAAAGTTTTGCAGTGGAATTTGAATTTTTCAATGGCACTATGGCAGAAGTGGTGGGCACCATGATGGCAAAATTGCTGCTAAGAATTTTGAGGCCTGTCTTACTGACCAAGTGTGAGATCTGCATCGATCATGTGTGACATGATCAAGTTCCAAACATGAGGGCCATGGCCTTATTACAAAGAGTCTCCTCTAGATCTTATATTACTTGTCACATGGTAGGCAAATTCCAACAGTAACTAGCTATTGACTGCTCACTTTTTTGCAAACAAGCTGCCTGTAAAAAGGCTTGCATGGGTACATACAGTAACTGGTCAATTTTGCCAGCTGCCAGCTGTTTTGGATACATCTTACATTGAGCTGACAGTTTGATTGTGGCTGTTTATTATCACTAACCAACCACAATTCATGAAATATTATATTAGTAACCTATCCCTCACTTACCCTGGGTGTCAGGAGGTCTACTTGCTCCCAGTAGGCAAACGAAGTGCTGATGACTCACAACTAGCACTTTGCTTGTTTCACTCACTTTGTACTATCCACTCACATACTGGAATGAGTATACCTCTGGCAGGCAGGGTAGAAATTACTCAACCCAGAACAATATTAAAGTTCTATGTTTTTTTAAAATTTAATTTAATACTCATAATTGATTTTAAGTAAACTGTTATATAATCACATAAAAATTTAGAAAATAGCATTAATAGTAGTTGTTCAGTTCAGTATACAAGTCAGTTGAGCTAATTAATGACAATTAATTTTAAAGTAGTGCTTTAATAGTGAAGTCATAAAAGATTAATTTAGTCTTTTTTTAGTTGACTGTATACCGTTGTTCATCACACAAAGTATATAATGCTGTAAATACTGGGCAATAATTTCTACCCCAATTCATCCCCAATTCAAGATTTACCTCAAAAAACTTTGTAACTGGATCTACATAAGCCTTCAGAGTTTCAAATTGTTCCTCATTTAAAACTGCAATTAAAAACAAGTTAAATAATTAATTAATCAAGGATGCAATAAGAACAAAAATGGGGTTACTTGTAGTACTTAGCATTATAATAATTAATATTTTTGAAAAAATACCACAATAAATCTTGTAAATTGATTAATAGATAATTTATTATGAGATCATGCAATGAATGTTTGCTTTGTATGAACAGATATATACCAAATAAAATCATTTTATAATTTGTTTAACTATGACATAATTTATTTTACACAACTAAATATATGCAGTATATATAACTTGTGGGTAACTTTTCGACTTTAAAAAAATTCATCTCTCGTCAGATATTTTTCCTGATTACTTTGAAATTAACAGACCATTAACCTTTAATTGAGGAAAAAGCCAACATTTAAAATATATGCTTCAATCAGTCATGAATTGTTCCCTTTAGGAGAATTTGAGGGAGGTTTTATTGGGACTTGTAAGAAGCATTCGTATTTTTGAGGTCCACTCATTTGAAAAAAATAAACACTGACCTTCAGGGAACGGAAATACTTGGGATGCCTTGAGTTGCCCCTTAAACATTCCCATGACAAACGACCTTGATTCCTAAAAAAACAAACCAAACATGTACAAGCCATAATTTTATAGTAATTTAATAAAAAAGATATGATTGTAAAAACTAAATAAAACAACCCCCACAGTAGACCGAAACTATGTAATAATTATCTATACTATTCTGTGATAATTATTGAATAAAGAAGTTTATGTACAGCTGTAATACACCTTTTACTAGTCATCAACACAAAACAGCCATTCATTTGTGCCGAACGCTGGCTCAATAAAATCACTGTACATTGATTTCATTAATGCCATTACAAAATTCATTAGTGCGGAGAAAACTTTCAATAGCATGTTTAATACATATGCATGAACATTAGTATCACCGTGCAATCTACAGCACTTTTGGACACTCATGTGCAAGGAATGTAACGTCAATAACACAAACTGACAAACATAAGTGTTACTGGACAATCTATTGTTGAAAAGGGATATTCATTGGCACAATTACCATAATCCATGTCATTCAGGAATCGGGAAGCCAGGCACGAGGGGAATGGGGAGAGAGAGAGAGAGAGAGGGAAGGAGAACCTGCACTGGTTCCATTGAATCGCAAGTCTGTGCATCCCAAATAGGACACAGCATTTTGATTGGCTGAGAACCTGATAACTCAACCAGAAGAGAATCTTGCTGTCAGAACTCAAGACGAATGTGATTAGAATAAGAATTTGGGAGAAATTTTAGAAGAGTTTTTGAAGAAGCTAGATTTTAATATTCATTTATAGCAAGAGCAAAAAGAAAAGTTCTGTCACTGTCTGGTTGATGGCATGGTTGTGCTACTGGTATTGCCCACTGGATTTGACAAAAGTTACAGTAAAAGTGTATACGACTAAAATTATAGAACCCAAAACAACTTAATAACGGCAACTGAAGAATCTTTTCATAATAAACGAAATCCAGATCTTACAAAACGGTAAAAGGAACACCAAACAAAAGATAATTATGGCAAAGAATAATCCAGATCTGTATGTAACAATTCAGACGCAAGGGTTCGTGACAAGCTGCAACCGTATCAATAACCAAAAGCAGAAACAACGTAATTGGCATCTAGAACAAAAAAAATAATGTAGCTTTGAAGAGTTTAAGCAAGAACTAGGTAAACTAAACCCATATTGTTAAAAGAAAAGTCAGAGTGTTTCCACAATAAAAAGATGGAAAGCATCAATGTCAGAACGGCAAAGCCAATAAATGCAAACAGAATTGACTTTGACATGAACAAACAGCTTCAGCTGCAAGGACAAAATCCATCCAATCCAACAATAAAATTCACAGCTGAAATCTCAGACAGCAAAGCAACCTTCTTAGACAGAACTATTTACAAAGGCAAAACGGGCATATTAGATGTGTCAACACTTTTAAATTCTTGTCACCCACCAGTAATAAAGAAAGGCTTTGTAAAAGGTAGAAGGCAAAGTAATTACAGTAGACTCAAACATGATGGACGAACTCAAATGAAAGAAAATACTCTCACCCCAAATCAAAATCTTAGTAAAGAAAGATGAACTGATAAAACCCTCACAGAAATTGAATTTGAAAACAGAAGTGCAGCTTTGAATCCAGGAAAAAAAAATGCCTTTTGTAACAGAGTTTAATCCAGAAGCACCAAACATAACTAAATACTGTCGAACCGTAAACTAAACATGCTTTAATAAGATCCTCCTACAAAAACCAATAATATCATACAAATGGGCACACTTTTTCAAAGAGATGATCGATACGTAACACAACACTGAATGTTTACTTCTGATGCATGCTGATTGGTTCATTTTGACAGTACCCTGCAGTGTTAGATAAGGAGGTAGGACTCGCGATTCAATGGGATGCAAGCAGGCTCTCCTTCCCCCTCCCTCTCTCCATTCCCCTCATGCTTTGCTTCCCAGCTTCAGGAGAGCTGACTCGCAGGCTACAGGTTTTCTCGTCATTGTGCATGTGTGTTCATGTCACTTTGAGGACGGCAAAGTTATGATGGCTGACCCATTTTTATCAAAACGAAATAACAAATATTATTATTTTAGAACAGAAACAAAATCTTGTGTTTGAAATACAAGCAGAGCCAAAGAAGTATTGGGACCCGAAAAGGAAAAAACATGTTGCACCTTCTATATGTACTTCATTCAAATCCAAAGTTGTGAGGGAATTTTTTTCTTCATTATTGAAGCCGCAAAATCTCATGATCCAGAATTCAAGAAAGGGTTGCTGTTGGCCACCAGGTGCTATCGGAAAATTAAATCAGTACTATTACTGACATTTCAAGATATTTTCACCCTATACTATTATTCCACCCAGTACTACTATTGATTTTCGAGATGTTTCCACCCTATAAGTACTATTATTTTGCCCTATACTACTAAGTTTTTCATAAACTGTGCACCCTATATACTATTTTGCCCTGTATGCTTATTAAGGAATTAAGATTATATAATCATTATAGTATCATTTTAAAACTGTTTCTTACATTCCCTCCTGAGGCATAGTATCTCTTATCCACTACTGCTGCTGTTGCTTGAACTCTGAAATACAATAACAACTGATTATATGTACTTACCTCTGAAAAAGTAAAATATAGTTTTAAAAAACTTAATTTGTACATGCACTGGTAAAAGTAAAGCTGGTGAACCTCAAATGGGAAATAATTATTATAAACAATGTTTAAAAATGAGCACTTACAAGTTTTAAATTGAACATTAACTGACTGAATTTGCTCATTCTTTGTTTTTGGTGTTAGTGAGAATGTTTTCACTGGCTACTTGCTGATTTGCATTTCACTTTTATATTTTGTGTAAGAAAAAAAACAGAAAACAAAAGAAAAAGGCAAACAAAAACAACATATAACAATCATGGTTAAATCCTAACCAGTCCATATAACCTGTATTAACTACAGAAAATGCTCTAATATGCACCATGTGGCTTATTCTTCTTTTGACTTTCCAGATGGGAAGGGGGCTTATTTTAAGACTGCCAAATGAATCAATAGCCAAAAACAGAAACACACCATGAAGTCCAGATACCAAACAGATTAATTCAAATTAAAGCAACTTATATTCCTGGACTACATGTGTTCCTTTGGCATTTTGACCAGCACTATTCCAGGAATGAAACAGATATAACTACATAGTGACAAATTATGTTTTTGACTAATACACCTTACATGTTTAAGCTCCTTTACCTTTGTGTTGGTTTATTACTATCATGGCTATGTACATATGATTACTGCACTAACACAACTTAAGATCTTGTTATATTCTACAAGAAAATTCAAGCTTGTGGCTCAAAACTTTGTCAGTTGTACATTGGCCAAAAATATTTGACCATAATGCTAGGGTCAAGAGTTTGAGTTACAGGCTGACCACAGCTGTGTTGAATCCTCAAGCAAAACAATTTACCCAACTACCAGACAGTTTTAACAAACAAGCTCAGGTGTTTCTTCTTATGTCAACTGAAAGTTGCCTCTCTAAAATGTGGAGGAGGTTTGCAGCAACTTGTTCTGTGGCAAAATGGCACACTAAGTGTTTGAATTACCAACCACTGAATAACAAAATTGATATGTTAATCACTCAACAAACTAGTTTTAGCAATTACAGCCTTTTGTTGGTCAAAACTAGAGTCCCTTGTTTAGACTCTTCAATCCTGTCAAAAGTGATCTTTACTGTAGACCTGAAAGGTATATATGGAATCAAAACAAACTAAGATTATTCTTATAAAAACTGTGGTAGTCGAGGATAAAGTTTGATAAATTTAAATTTAAAAAAAAAAACACTTGATCAGATTTGTCAAGAACACATGTATTATGTCCTTTTGACCATGAATTAATTTTAGTTTCGAATGACAACTGCATCACCATCTCTAGAATTCTTATGTACTGATATAATTTATACTGCAATAAATTTTATTCAGATCCGTGTCGAAGCGATGTCAATAAAATACCTTTGAAATAAATCTTTTTATGTTTGCTGTTGAAAGAAAGTCTATCTTAACTCTGCAATTCGAAAATGTATATTTCTGAAAATTACTCCAAGTTTCAAAGTTCTACGTACGTGGCTTGGTGACAACAGATTTTAAATAATACGGTGAAACCTTAATTTATAGTTTTGAAAAACCGCCACAATAAAAAAAACCCTGAAAACTAAAATTCAGCGTAAGAGCTATTATTTTAATTGATTAAGTGATTCACTTCACCGGCAACAACAAATATATTTTTAAAGTTGTCCATAATACCAGCTTTCGAACTTTCGCGGTCAGTTGCCAATTGCAAACCAATTAAAAATTTCATGCGGCCTTTCTCGCTTACCTCAAAAAGGATGATCGTCCAAATAACCTAGGAACAGTTGGCACGGCTTTAGTCAAACGTAAACATCCGCATCGAAGCATTTTTTGTATAAAGTTGATGTCAAGCTCGAACACAACAACTCTTCGCTTCGTGGCTTTAAAATATTTTCAAGCGCCTGCGTAACAATTGGCAGCAGGCGCGGTCACTGAGCAAAGTCCGAAGGTCAATCAAGTTGGAATGACCTTGAACAACCTTTACCTATATTCAATCACTATAAATGGGCAATAATACTAAACAAAATAGTATCGGCGAGATTCAGTCTTCTAATACACCCGGAGTTTTTTGATATTTTTTTTAATTGATCAAAGAAAGTATACCGAAACTGATTAAACACTTACGTAACGATTGTTCGTACTTCCGGGTCCCAGACTCCCATACCGTTCCGGAAGGTCACACGTTCAAGGAATATCTACTGAGCCTGAACCGAATAATAGGCGAGCAAAGCTTATGAATATTGAAATGTTTCTGCAGAACAAATTTCTCTGAAAATATGAGATTGATACGCTGAGTAATCTTTCCGAGATATGATTTTAAAAATTGAAAATTTTACAAAGAATGTATGGCTCATTATTGTCAGTCTTGCCTCCAGCTGTTTTGCAATTTTTTGAGGGGTAACTTCTTCTTTGAAACTACACTTATAGAACCGAAAGTTCAGTCACTCATTAATTTTGATAAGCATTCTCAAGTTTTAAAGTCAGTTGTTGTTTTTCCCTGTTCTTTCTACGACTTAAGCTGTGTGCTAATGAAGCAGAATGTAAACAATGACGTCAGCTGAAACTCGCCTGTCCGTTCGTTTGGGCCTATTCCAACTTGAGAATAACATTTTGAAATTTCTTCCAGATTGTCATGCAGGGCGATGAAATATGAGTGTTATTATTGAAAAATGTTTATTCTTAACTTGCTGGAAAACCAGCCACACGAATCGGACAAAGTTTTTATCCAGGCCTGGAGGAGCCGTTCCGGTTGTTGCGGCCACGGACGGACCAACTTTTGACCCAAGTAACATTTTTTGACTTTTATTTGCTGAGCACATGCATGTTTAACCGCAGATTTTGTTTCTTTTTTTTGTTAATTTCTCTTTAAAAACGCACCATTTCGCATCTAAGAAAAGTTCCTATATGGCCGAACCAACTCTGAAGACCTTCCGCCGTGCCGGCCTGTTATTATATGTGTTCCTATAGCTAGGCCCAAATCGGAATGCACCCTTGGTAAAGCTGATTAAGGTTGTGTTGTTCAAAGGCTGGTAAACTTCAATCCTGGGTCAGTTAAGCCAAAATTCATGTAGTGGTTTATTCTCTAAGGAAAGGTTCACTGGCGGTTCTTATAAAATACTATATAGATTTTCCACGGAAAAAACTTGTGAATTCATAAATTACAGCTTAAGGTGGGAGTACAACTAAACTTTTGTTGCAATTGGATGGTGAGGAAGCTGAAAAAGGTCATTTGAATCAGAAGAATATTGAATAAAATCAGAAAACCCTTCCTCCTGGCAAGGGACTAGTTCAGCGTTGGTTTGAGAACGTTTTGGCGAATTTACATCAAATATTAACTTCAAAATTAATTTTTAATCTTCCCAAAAAATTACCAAATTCAAAAATCCCTTTAAAACTACCAATCTTCAAGAAAAAAAAACTCAAAATTCATCCAAAATTCCTAAAATATTCAAGCTGACTCTCCTTCATCTCATCTGTGTTTTAAGCATAGGGATTTTGTAGATTCAAACCATGGACGGAGATATCGGAAGAAACAGGAAAAGTGGCCACAAAGCACGCTTTGGGTTTACTCCCGCCTTAAGTTAGTCTCCGTAAAATTGGAAACAAGAACTTTAGGTTAAAAATTTAACCCTAACCTTTGAACAACTGGGCCCGGGTGGTTATCTGAGAAAAAAGAAAACAGCTATCGCAGGTATCGACATCTGAAGCATTTTCACCGAGAGTTTTATCTTACAATAACTAGCACAGTTGTCATAAGGTTATTGCGTTACCTTTGAAAAGTGTTATGCAAGTTTTGTGCTTTTTGAAATAACGCGTCGCGAGGCGGCCACTTAATTGCAAATTTGTTCACACGCCGGCTATATATCATCATATATTCATATAAAAACTAGTTCCTCACTTTCGATTTTCAAAAAACAAATAAAATCGCACTTGCTATTACAGTGATTATAGTATATAAGTATATGTATCCCTGTAACAGGGAAAGGGTATGCCACACTTGCAAGAAGGTGGCTATAGAGTGTTAGTCTGTTGATGCATGCGTTAGATGTTGATTGAAAGCTTTGTACTAATTCAGTTCTCTCGTGATACTTTGTAGTTCTAGGGTCCCATATACACAGGTGGTAGTGTGGCACTGGGCGCGGTGTCTTTACGGACCCATCTGGGTGAGGATTTGTGCCAGCTGGGCCTAGCTGTGATAAGCCAGCCGCTTCGCCCTTTTCTGAAATGTCGAGCTTAGTTAATGTCTTTGCAATGTATCTCAGAAATTCCGATCTAGAATAATGATATTAATATAAGTAGTCTATACACATGTGCCTCACTCCGCTCATGATCAAACACGGCTTTTATTGATCAGTCATCTGTTGGAAGGCCAGGCCAATATTCGACCAGGCCACGTGATTGCAAGAAAAGATTGAATGCAAAGTACTATAAGGAGCTGGGCCCTATCTTGTCAGCCAGATTGGAAATGACTTAATTAACATGTAGCCCTGCCCAGGAAAAGGGTGTGCCACACTTGCAAGAAGGTGGGTATAGAGTGTTAGTTTTGTTGTGTCAGGGGAAAGCTGCAGTAGACCGCTTTTCTGTTGGCGCGATAGATATAGTTGTATAAGTATTATAGTAATAATTTATTTATTTTATTTTTTGGGACTCGTTGTATAAGCATTATAGTAATAATTTAATTATTATCTTTTTTGGACTGTAGTTCCCAGTTATCTGAAATATCAAGTTATAAATTAATTTGTAATTTTATGTCTTCGTTCCCCCAAATCTTGTAAAAACTATAAAACTTAATGTTTGAATTGTAGGTGCAGAAAAACCCACTTAACCTTTTAGGTTGTTTTGTTTCTGCACCTTCATCTAACTAAAAATGTAAATTATATATTGGAAATCACTATTTTTGTAAATATATAGGAAATAAAGAACCTTTGAACCTATAAAATCGCCTCGCGCGAGGTGATTATAGCCGGCATAATACCTCAGCCTCCATATCTAATCTCAACTAATGAACTAACACCATTAATAAACTACATGTGCAATTTTTCCTCATACGTTTGTTTAGGCAGGTAATCAAGAAGGAGGACACGAAAGAACTGGGACATGGGCCGGGGCTTGGGCAAAAAAAAAACTACCCAAGCCCCATGGCCCAGATTGACCACGTGATTTACCGACCTCGACAAGCTAAAGAGAAAAATTGCTCACGTAGTTTGATCGTGTTCAGAAGAAACCCAGCAAAGGCCATATGGGGAAAAAGTGGTCGGAAATCTGGGTGGCCTATGACGTATACCCGCCCCTGCACAGGGCTAGCCTAAATTTTGGCTAGCTGACAGTCTGTCCGCCATAGATACTTGAGTCTCGGTCTTTAACCTTTTCACTGGGCCACCGGCGCTTAAAGAGACGGTCTGAGATTTATGCTCTTGCGGCGGCAATAGCGCCACCCGATCTCTAATTCTGCGTACCAATAAACGAAACATCTTCTACGTGAAGCGAAAAGGCTTCAATAATCAATTCTCGCAAACAAGAGTAGCTAATCTTATTAGTGGCGGACCTAACCTTATAACCCTTACGAGTTTTGAAAAGAGAAAATTAAGATAATCAGAAAACTTAGTAAATCCACACAAGTTGAAGAATCACTGGACAATTAAGTATTCTTGCTAGAACTAGCTATGGGGACCCAGGCTCACGCCCCATATCTCGATATTATTGGTCTGTTTTAATAAAAGCAAGCAAATAACTATCGTTAAATAAGAAGTCCGAGACTCGTAATCAGTTATTCAAATCTAAGAAAAGCAGCGAAGGCCAGTAAAGCTGCCGTAACAGTTCTTATTTCCATAAGGGAAGCGGAAGTAGAGACTTTGTCTTCCCAGGACGTTCCAATTGTTCTATTGATGTAGGATCCTTCGTTTTTATATGGCGAGCAAGGGTGCGCTTGGCAGCGTTGACAAACTCAGAAACCAAACTGGATGGGTACCCGGGCAAGGCTCGCCGGCTAGACAGTAAGCCCAATCAAACTATGTACTGTAGCGTGTAATGGTGAGGCAGTGTTCACGCTGCCTATCAGGAGGGAAGAAAATGGACAACGTAGAAGGGGGAGGAAGGTGATAACTCAGCTCCCATTTTTTCCAACGACGGAAACCGCACCAGAGTACTAAAAAAAGTACTGACTCTCTTTATTTCACCCTTAAAAATTAAGATTCACAAGTAATACAATGAAAGTAACATGTGGAGAGAGAACTGCATGGCTTCCTGTAATAACTGCAAAGGGTTAAAGGATCAGGAGGCAAGACTTTGCAGAAATAATTTACAATTTTTAACATGATTTGGTTGGTTTTACAAAAGATTTATACAACTAAGAACGAGATGCACTATAGAAACTACCTTTGGCAAGTAGATTGTACTAAATGAAATCGGTCGTTTACACCGTGTAATCTAAGGACACGAAACAAACAGTTGAAAAAATGAAGCTAACAATAGGAAATCTTGTTCTGGGTATCTCGTGAGTCACTGATTTTCTGTTTCTAACTTAACCCTTTCGCAGCCAATTTTTTTATGAAATTTAAGACAGGTTTAAAGAGAACGTTTTTTGAATCGAACTCCAACTTTATCGTTGCTCAAGAGCTAGAAGGTTCTATCCGGCAGATAATGAAACCATGCTTCCCATATTCTCATGTCTGGTCCCTCGAACATCACTATAACAAAGAGTTAATTATATAGGGGACGTAACTGCTTCGTCACCTTTCAGCAAGTTCATTTTCAGCGGGAATTGTGTTGTGTTTTCACCTCACAGACAAACTTCAATGTATTCTTGTAAGACTCTGTTTTATTACATCTCAGTGGAAGAC
>JAOBRD020340669.1:0-20879 GCA_027575215.2 Hydrozoanthus sils | reverse complement strand
ACTCGACACGACCATCGTTTGATTTGGCTTTGTAATCTTGTCATGATGACAAACAAATGATCCACGGGGGGAGGGGGACGTAATGATTAAAGAAACGGACCAAACGAGCGCCTATGGCGCGAGACCCTATAGGGGGTCAGGGGTATGCTCCCTCGGGAAATTTTGAAAATTAGAAATTAGTCGTATACGGCGCTGAATGAAATGTAGGCAGCCAGAACCATCTTAAAACGTGGAAAAAATGTCAATAATCAATTTTTTGTCCAAGTAATCATTATAGTTTTATTGAACAACAATTGTTTCCCTTAGTTTCATTTGTACTGTAGAAACAGTAAATCAGAACAAGATATATTAAACATGTTTTTTGGCCTTGCTTTTTTTTTAATAATTGGTTTACAAAAAAGTGGACCTTCGCTGCCTGTAGGTGCATGGGGGTGTGAGTGCATCCCCCTCGCCCAGCCTTCTACGGGCCTGTTATACCAGAAAAATGCAACGCGGGTTTTCTCTTCTCTGTGAAGAAACCACTAAACATGTAGTTCAACCAACCTAGAATTTATGGAACCGGCTCCAGAAACTGTTGAGTCTGCATTGTAACAACCACCGTGGACTTATTCGCAAGTACGGCTTGAACATATGCCTCGGATGCTTCCGCGAGTACGCCAAGGATAATGTATGGCTTCAGTTCAGCTTGCCTAAAAAACAAATCAAATACTGCAATTTGCAACCACAACTCTTTAATCAGACCAAAACTACACCCTAATATGGGGATTGTTTAAGCACTTGGTCTGTACTGTGTTGGAAAACAAGCTTTGCTGAGTTTCAAGCGTTCCTTCCCGAAATAAAAATTTTATTCCACAGTTTTAGGGTAAAAAGAACAAGGCGCTTGAGTGAACCATCGCGCTGTATGTAAACGAAACGTATACAACTACAAGCGTTTGTTTTTAAGCGAAAATACTGAAGCAACATTCTAATAACCGAAAATATCCGTTTCTCAAAAAGCAAAAATTGAAAATCTCTAAACATTACTGCATATTGCATATATTAAATTGCGCAGACGTGAAACGTTTAAGCCAAAATGCTCCCGGAAATTTTCGTAAACAAAAACTTTGCAGCCTTAAAAATTAAGCCAGCAGGCCCGTAGCCAGGATATAGCTGCGGGAGGGTGCGATCGAACGAGGAATCGGACCAAACGAACGCCGAATGCGAGAGGCTTAGGTGCATGGGTCCGGGGCATGCTATCCTGGGAAATTTTAAAAATTATAGGTTGTCAGAAACTAAAATGTAAAACAGGCGGGCAAAGTGAACGTTAAAAACCTGGACATTATTCAAATTTTTGATCTCCAAAATCAATTTAGAAAAACATAGAGGTTAATTTTGCTTTTTCAAACAACTGGCCAACAAAACTAAGTGGACCTCCTAGCGAAATGCCCTGTGTCCAAATGAACTGAAAATAACATTAGAGTGATGGAATCTTTTTTATTACGGCAACATAGAAGGAACAAAACTGGTTACAACCTGCGTCTGGAACTAAACTGTTGGTAATAAAATAACTGACATTCAACTGTATGATCACTGAACCTTCAGACGACTAGAAAAAGCATGAATTCAACCATGCATCTAGTTGAAGAGAAAACAACAACTTTTGCAATAAACAATTACAAAGCTCTAATGTATGAAAGGGAGCCGGCCGATAGCGCATTGGATCAAATTAATTATGGCAATGAGTTGGTTAATCGTTTACACTCTTATTTAGGAGAACCTTTTACCAAAAGTTTAATAATATTCTAAGAACACACTGAGGCTTTGGAAAGGCAAAGAACATTTTTGTTAATACTTCACAAGATTATGAGAATTATAGTGAATTATAAACGTCTCGGTCTCTGATATTTCGTTACTTTCCAAAATCTCGGGCTCAGCTTTTAAAAAAAGCCGTCTCGGCATCTCGGAATAGATTTGCGTGGGGAACTGGGCCGAATTTCTGAGCCCGCAATTTTCATGATAACCGCACCGAAACTAAGCACAAACGAGGAAGTAGATGTGAAGGAGGTCGAAGGATATGGTATTCTGTACTCTTACGGAACTCTAACCACGTCGGGCTAGGTTTCAAACAAAAAAGAAATGTTCCCTACAGTTTCATAGAGTTTTGTTTAGGGAAATACGTCACAGCCAGTCATCAATGGTCCGACAGTCGGCTCGTTGGATGTTGGTAAAGTGTCGAAGGTTCTGTTGCTCGAATGCAGCCCTGTTCTTCGTGTTTGTTTTGCCAATAATTGTTTCTCTGTACTCAATAATATACGTAGCTTATCCAGCAGTAAAGCTGTTGGTGAGAAATTTGGAAGAGAACAAGCATGCTCGAACTGTTTCGAACAGAACGTTTGTTATCGACTTGAATCCAGTACAATACGCCAACCTTGGGAGATGTGAATTTAAAAACGGCGAACTCGACTGCCCAGACATCAGAAGAAAAGGAAAAACCGACTTGCGTCAGGTTCAGCTCGTGTCTATAAGGATGTTGAGAATTTTTGATTTGATTGCAGAGAAACATCAACTCAAATATTGGCTTTGTCGAGGGACTCTTCTTGGTGCTGCAAGGCATGGTGGGATTGTTCCTTGGGATATTGACACAGATGTCGCAATGTCACAAAGTGATTACAATAAGTTTGTAGAAAAAGGATTGAAAGAATTATCGAGTGACATATTTTTCCAGACAAAAGAAACTGATAAACAGTTTGAGTTTCCTGAAGGTTCTTCCCTAGTGGCAAAACTCAGAGACAAGAATAGTTGCAATAAGGTATGCATGGATGATCGAAAAGAATGCAGCTATGAGGATGGAATTATGCTAGATATTTTTGCCTTAGGCCAAGATGACAAGGGGAACTTTCAAGTAAGTGAATCACCTACTGGATGGCATGGTGCTTTGCAAAGCTTTTTGTATGGCTCTGACGTACTGGACTACAAAGAAATTTTTCCATTAAAGAAATTAAAGTTTGAGGGTTTTGCTCTTTCTGTACCAAACAGATGGGAAAAACATTTGGAGATTTGGTACGGCTCCAAAACGGAGTACATGAAAATTCCACACAAAGAATTGAGGCAACCAGCAGGCAACGTTGTCCCAGATCCATTGCATAGTTGTAAGGAGTTAAGGAAAAGAAGATGGAGGCTAAAAAACAGGACATCACTTTAGTGATCAGTCCAGTTCTGCTATATCTAGTACCTGTATTGGCCCTTATCCTACTAAAAACAGTTTCATTCACATAAACTAAAAATGTTCTAATTTTAAAACCACTGCTTGAAAACCTACAAAGTGACCATTAATTCATTTTCTTTGACTTTACAATAAGATTCTGAAAATATCCATTGCTTGATCAAATTCTAAAGTTTGTAATTTTGTTAAGGCTTTATGACATTGGTTTTCAACTGTTTAGCAGAATACAGGTTAAAGAATCCTCCATTGTATAACATTTTTGGTCTCAAATAAAACTTTTATTAAGTTTGTTTCTATATCAGCAGCACAAGTTTAATAATTTTGTGCATCTAACCAACGCCAAGCAATTATTTGATTTAATCATTTTTATAGTTTGAATTTCCAGCATGCCAGAATTGTGACGTAATGTAGTTGCAGTGCTAGACCTCCTCTCGTTCATTGCTATTGTATTCATCAAGAGTGGAAACAAGCTACATCACATATCAAAATGGCCTCGCATGTGAAATTCTAACCTTAAAACTGATCAAACTAAATTGCTTGAAATTAGTTATATGCACAGAGTTATCACATTTGTGCTGCTGAAATGGACACAGACTTGATAAAGAATAATAATGTTTTACAGTGGATGATTCCTTTAATAAATTAATAAAATTAATTACTTAAAAGTTCTTGTTAAAATGAGCCAAGAGATGTCTGTTGCATCCTACAGTGTACTCATCTTTTGTTGCATATAAATTAATCTTAAGGGTTTTCAATCATGTAAACTTAGACTCAAAACTCTTCACCAGTATCAGTTTATCTTTTTTTACTCCCTGCTACTTTTTGCTACTCTACTGCTGCTTTTCGACTGCTTTTTGAAAGGTCTAAATGTATTTGTAGTAGCAGACTTGTGATTAGTTTTAGGAACAATTTGACTTTTTATTTAGATTAACTTAGAATCATGTGTTGGCTTCTCTTTGGCAGTAAGCCCAACTTTTAAGTTAAAAAATCCTCAATGCTTTAAGTCTAAATATTTCATTCGTTTTCTTATTTAGTACTCAGTTTGCTTGATGTACTAAAAGTAAGTGTCTTTTTTGTGACACTTACTGATCATGATGATAGCAACAGAGCTACCAAAGCATGAAAACAAAAATTTCGTTCTGTTCTTGAAAAAGTTCTAAACTGTAGTAAAATGCTTTGGTAAAAGTTTTCAAACTATCTTTACTTAGCTCTTTTTCAGAGTAAACTACCTCAGTAGTCTACTCTGAAGATGAACTGTAATTACTTATTGCTCGAAAACCTTTAGCTGAGACTTTACCAAAAAATTTTAGTATATTTTAAACAGTTAGTACAGACAGGCTTATTATGACACATTCTTGAAATACTTTGAGCATTTCAACGAGTTTCTTATCAAGACTGGTAAGTAACAAAAGGAAAACATTTCTAAGCCATGTATAAGAGGTGAAAACTTCTATATGATTATTTAAGTTAAGCTCATTATTTAGGTAACTAAGTTTTAGTTTGAATTGAATTGTTCCCAGAATAATGGCTACATACTTATTTGTTGCTGTAAACATTTTTTACTGCAAAATACAAAATGGTTTTTTTATCAATTTTATTGTTTTATATTATTTTTGACTCAAGTAGTTGTCGAGAACAGGCAACAGGACTGGAGTCGAACTAGAGGTCCTCTTCTAAGTCTGCCATCCATGACCTATAGTTTAACATCCTTATCCGGTTTGCAGATGTTGAAGCAAAGGCAGCACCTTCATCTCAGTTATTTTAAGACCCTGGATGAAGGTCTGGCTCCTGGAATCGAATCCGGGGCCTCAGCACAACAGACTGGCACCTTACCAGCAGGGATAACATTAGCCATGCACTAGCAAGGGACAAAAACAATATTTAGTCACCACAGCATAATTTAATCAATAGGTTAAAGTTTTAATTTTGCAATCTCTGTAATTTGTATTTGATGTTATGGAGGAAATAGATGTTAGGCTGGTAGTTTTTAGTGGTAGTGGTATTTTAAACTCAGCCGTGGCTTGATTATGGTCTAGAGCAACTTGACTCTGCAATTTAAAAAAAAAATGTAAGCTTAAATTGATTATTTCATCCCCGTGATAATTTCTTTCTAATAAAAGCTGGACAATTAATTTTGAAGCAGTTTTAGTTTAGGCCACTTAAAATGATATCCCTGTATATAGTATGTGTCATTAAGATTTTCCCTTTTCGGAGTAAAATCTATCCTTTAATCTTTCCTTTTCTTCATCTGTTACGTAGCGCGTGGAATCGCCGAAAGTAAAGGTCAGTATGATATCTGATACTTGACCTATGAGTTTGTGTCAAAATTTAACCGAATTGGTTGATCGATACACTCAGGACCAACGAGACTGGAGACTAGTTTGATTTCCGGTGGTTACATTTTTTTGAAGAAGGTTGATTTCAGTCAAACCTTTAATGGTGTATTAAATCCTGCATCTGCAGCAAGTTTTCGGTCTTCTTAAGCAGTTTAGTTTGACCGGTTGTATATATATAGATTTTTATTCTCATTTTTTTTCCGTTTATAGGAAATGAAATTGGTCGTTTTTAAAAGTTTTATTCTTCATTTCGTCGTTTTTATTCTATGATTATTTAAAAATCTGCTAATTTAATTATTATTTATTTATAATTACATTATTATGTTTTTAACATTATTTTAATTTTTTTTTTATGTTCTCACTCGTGGTCACTCGTATTCATTCGTCGTCACACGTGTGTACTTTTAAAAACGATCATCAGAGATGAACTACGTATCACAACTTCTAGGTATACATGTAATCAGTTTCTCATAATATTTTTTTGTCCGAGCTTAAAAGTTTTAGAACACGCCTGATGAGACAGATCCACACCTTTGTTCGTCATGTTTACTTGACTGTTTTTGACAACGATTGATAAACTAGAGCTGTATAAAGAAATTAACAAACCAAATAATTGCTTAAAAATTCAAAATTATGACAGCGTCATTTTGTTAAGACAAAAATGCGACAGCGACATTTCACATCAGAAAGAGAGGCGACAAAAAAAAATCAATAAAAAGTGTGGCCAGCGATATCTGAGCACCCCTTTGTAGACCCCTTTACTCGCGAGTTACCGAGTCTGGGAGTAAATCTTCACCACTAACTGACCTAACTACTAAACTAAGTTACGATACGGTCCATGTTGCAATGCAATCCATTAATCGCCGTATGCGAGGGACTCAAGTCTTGCAATCAGTACCGCTGGCCGAATTCTTTCTCTCTGTTTATAAACTGCTTCACTGCAGGTAAGATATTTCTGGGTTTTTTCGTCATTTATTTCTTACAATTGAAAAATTAAAAACAAAGTTAATGCGCTCAGGCAATGCATGATAACGTGTCGACACATGTAATTAACCTTGCCCCAAAAGATTTCCCAATTTTTTGAAATTCACGAAGGATAACTAATGTATGAAGTTTATCTTCGAATGGGCAGAAAAGAGATTTCACGAGTGAGCGTAGCGTTAACGAGTGAAATCTTTTTCCACGAGGAATTAAACTTCATGTGTTCGCGCCAACGTATAATATCCGTCTATTTATTAAATATAGATATGAGTGTTTGTTTGCGCCGAGATGAGCGGGAAAAACAATTAAAGAAACCACGTCAGCGCCATCTGACATGGAAAATATATGTCACTCGTATAATTATCACGGATGTAGTTTCGTACGAAATCTACGAGTGGCGTGTTTTACAGTAAAACGCTCGTTCTCTCGGCTTGTCACACTGAAATCTGTAAAAGCCAATAAAGATACTTAAACATTAAACTATTTTAAAATAAAAATGTCACGACGTCCAACTCTTTCCCCCATGATCGGACGCCTGAATATTAGCATGCATTAGTTATTTGTAGACGTGCGTCTTGCGGTTGAAGTGCGTATGGAGTAAAAATACCATGAAGCAAATAACATTTAAAAATAGAATTCGAAACAAGCGGAAATTGATGGAAACTCTCAAACAGAATGGGAAATATCACGAAAAGTATGAAGAATTTGCGTTCATTTTGCAGACCGCTTGGTTCGATCGGTCTCGCGTTAAAAAAACAATTTCATTCTCGACGATGGGCTGTCTAAACATACCAAGTCTTTGGCTGTTGAAAATTTTTGAACAAGCCCTCCTCCCCATGGCTAATGATCAGATGTTAATTTTAGAACATCCACAGGAAGCCCAGGCTATGTTTGTGAAGCTATTATATTATGTATAAAGCAAATGTGTGGGATTTTACAGTTTGCCTCGAAACGTTTTTGATATGAAATAGATATAATTAAATTCTGCTCTGCTCATCGCAAAGAGCACTCTTTCTGAATGGTTTCATTCATTATTTTACTGTAATTAAATACCTCGATATCCTTGAGTTTTTGTCTTTTCCCGTCTTTCTGTAGTGTTTTAGGTTGGTTACATGATGAATTGATTGACGAGGGAGGCGAGCGGGGGAGGAAAAGAAAAAAGAAGATAAGGTTGGAAACTCGACACCGACCCGGTCGAACTCAAATGGTCGTAAAACTCCAAATATCAATGAAAATTATTGCAGTGATTACTGTATTTTATGTGCCTGGTTGAGCTGTGTTCGAGTTTTGCTCGTTGTTAAAGCGAGTCGCTGTAGAGATAAGTTTGAATGAGGGTGACAGGCGATTCGCGCTGTCAACTTGCTTACCTTTTCTCTCCTCTCTCTCTCGATCTCCTCTCTCTTCCCCGTTTTTTTTTCTTTCTACGCTTCCCTCCCTCTTTTCTTTCCCTAAAACTAACCCCCCCTCCAACCACTAGAGGGTCTCAATTCAGTCAATTGGGTTAACCGTTAGCCGTAAAACGTCCAAAAATCTAGCTGTTAGGCGCAAAATTGTAAAAAAAAACCGTTAGCCGTAAAAAAATGTTAACCGTAAAAATTTAGTCCATAAAATATAAACTCTAAGGTCTGGCGGGAAGACTTTGACATGTGTCATGTTTTTTATTTTATTTCTTTATTTCTTTATGTTTTATTTTACGAGTCTTTACCGGATAGATTATAGCGAATAAAACCGATACTTACGTTATTCAGCAAAGCGAAAGTGTTGCAATTGTCAATCTAACCAAGTCTTTTTTTAGATCAGTGATCGAACCGGGAATGGTGTCGGTAGCACGAGTTGGCAGACGTTTTGACAGACCTTGCTAGACTTATTGTTTCTAATTAGACCATCTCCATCAAGGCGATGGCCGTTGTCAAGGCTTCTGTCAGTAGTTAAGGAGCGAGTCCACAAAATTTAAGGCGGGAGCTTTTCCGCCGGCAGTGTATCAACTTTTTTGTCAGGTCTCGAGGTCTCGTATTTTTTGCTTTTTCTCCGTCTCGCAGTCTTGGATTTTCTCACAAAAAGGCTGCTTGAAATTTATTTTGTGTCTCGTTATTTTAAGACCCGGTTTCGGATTTTAAAAAGGCCATCTCAGCATTTCGGACAGTCTCGGATTTACCGTTCGCTATCCCTAAGATATAAACCTGATATAGTTTATCTAGCGCAGAGCTGTTAACTGTGACCTGCTCACCCGCGTGGTAGTCGAACTCACCAGGTTTTCTAAAATTTTCAAAGTTAACGTAATAAATTTCTGATTTAATCTATTTGATAATTGTTCTAGAAACAAAACAAGTCGGGTATATTTTGCCCTTTGTTCACTAAAATGCTTGTGCCTGCAACGGAGAAAAGAACACGCTGATGGCTGAACAATACTTGCGTAATAACAAAATCGCGAAAGTTTCGGTGCGAATTCCATACATGTCGTTCCGTGCGAATCGCGCGCGAGACTTTCTAATTGGCTACAAGAAAAAAAGAAAAGAGTTTAGCCGACCAGAGGAAAAGGAAGCAGCTATCGAGGCAACAGCGAGAAAGCTCGACTTATGTCGCGCGATTGCTTAAACACTGAGCTTACATTTGTCTGTCTCAGTCTTGAAAGCAAGATTACTTCGCCTGTGCCCTTCGAAAACAATTCCTTGGCGGTTTGACCCTTGAGTTTCCAGCCTTTGTCGGCAAGGTTAAAAAAAAGAATGTACTTTGTTTTTGAAGACGCTAAGTTTTTGAGCATGAGGATTCTTCTCTTTGCAAAAGAGTAGTTATATGTTTGCATATAAATATATACATAATATTTTTGCAAAAAAAAGTATTTTTTTAAAATTTAATTGTAAGGAAACGTCTTTTATCACGAGTCCCTGGTTCCGCTTGTAATCAGTGTACTTGTCAAATTTTCCCAGGGGAGCATGCCCCCGCACCCCCCTAGAGGCTCGCGCCTTCGCGCTCGCTAAAACCTTCTCTGTCAGCCGATACATTACGAGTTTCCGCCAGCCCTTCTACGCAATACTAACGAGTTGTGAGCAATGGAATAACGAAAAAAGCTGTCCACTACACTACAGTCTGCTGTCACTTCCCTGGCACCCTAGACTACACATGCGTGTATTAACACAATTTCCAGACTAACAGCATCGTTAAGGGAAAAGGTCAAAACAATGGTACTTCCTAGGAACCCAATTTAGGGGGGTGGGGTATTATGTCCCGCCACCCACCACCTTTTTTCAAAAAGCCTGAATTTCAGGAGCAAATATCATGTTCAATAAAATAGATACTGATAAAGTGCTTGCACGAACACCTTCCTTGTGGAGAGAGGAGTCCATAATACAATAAAAAACAATACCCCTAAATCAGGTTTTGAGAAATTGAGCTCTGAAAAAGTGGTGGGGGGTGGGGTAGGGGATCCGTGCCGCCACCCACCACCTCCCCCGACAAAATTGGGTTCCTTAAAAATACCATTGTTTTGACTTCTTCCCTAATACGTCGGGCCACTGTCGGAAAGGAATCCATAACTACATTCTTGTGCTCATGTTTTACAAGATTTGGGAATTTCGGGGATTGACAGCTCTGATGTTAATATATTACTACTGTTTTCTACCCCAGAATGTTCCTAAGACTTTACATGACCAAAATTAATTTTCAACTATTTTAAACAACGGTGATTTTTAAAATGCCAATAGATACGTTAACCGTAACGAAAAGAAAATAAGCCATTAGCCGTAAAAGAGCCGAAATATTGACCGTTAGCCGTATAGGACACTACCCCATTGAGAACCTCCCATTAAGGTTGTCAACAGTACATTAAAGTAATACTTTTTTATTCGCCACTTGTATTTTTAATGAACACAGTATACAACAGGTTAGCCTGCATCTGCTTACATATTTTAACAATAGAAAACTTTATCCGTGTTTACATAACGTGATGTAAACACGAGAGGGGTTGGGAGAATTCGAGACAGTTATGCAAACCCGAGACGAAGTCGAAAAATATATGCTTCTAAATATAGGTTACAATAAACGATCATTGCTTGTGGTGTGTTTATATTTAGAGCTTGGCGAATTAGTTAAGGATTTATAGGAGTTTTAAGAAGGTTTTGGGGATCGGCTCCCCGCAGCCCGATCCCTAAAAACCTTCTTAATTAAAGCCTTAACTAATTCGCCAAGCTCTGAATATAAACACACCACAAAGCAATGATCGATTATTTTGACCTTTATTTAACAGCATATGTACTACGGGAGAAGGTTATGAGGACGAATTCAGTGCGAGTTCACATAAATACTGACAAACCGCAAGAGAGCACAATTAATATGCAACTGTCAACTGAACGAACTCACACACTTCGTCTGGTAAGCCTGTGGTCAGAGAGCACGGATAAATTTGGTACGGCGGTTCATCACAAATACCAAGACGGACAAGGACGAGAGCAAGTAATGATAAAAAAAATGTATTTTAGAGGAAGCAAAATGGCCGCGTGTACGTAAAGCCCCGAGATACAAAGCCTGTGAAGAAAAATATTAAAACAATTGCAATTTCTTCAAGCATCTTCTTCTCTGGCATCCGTGCCATTTTTATCCGTGCTGTATGGCAAAAATTCGGAGTATAGCATATATTCGTGTATAAAGACGTAGGAACTAATACAATTTGTCAGGATTTAATAGGAATGACTGCAACCGTAGTCGACTGCGCATCAACTTCAACTTAAGATATTTGTTTGAACTTCACTTAATGCATATGCATTTAAGAAAAAGAACTTAAATCAGACTGTCACTGAAGTGACAGGAGAAGTTAATTTGTTATCTTCAGCATGTGCTGTTAGTCGAAGTAGTTAGTACTGGGTTTATATATTACAGCTTTCAAAACCTTGAATAAAAATGGTTAAGTACTATCACCTCTAAGCTGAGTTGATTGAATGTTGATAGTTATTGTACTAACTCGCCGACTAACTGAAGGAATAGAGTCCTCTGTAAGAAATGACTGAGATATTTTTCTGTACGCATGTTAATTTATCTATCACTTGCTTCTTTCTCACTGCTTTTTTAAGATGGTCATGTCATATCAACACCATATTCTTACTAGATCCATCTGCATCTAGAACCAAGAGTTGTTAACTTAATTTAAATTCCATTTTAGCCTTTTCGTTATCTGCAAAAGCAAGTATGTTCCTTTTGGGATTCGTTGTCCTAAAATTAGGAACTAAAGGGTAAAGGCAAACAATGCCTTTAAAAAACCATTGAGCAATCAAACGCAAATATCGAACTTAATGTTTTGACTTCCTGTCCTTAAATCTCAAGTTTCCTTTTCAATTTAATTATGGAAAGACGTTAATCCGTTTGTTTTCGAAAGAGTGGGCTGCAAACTATTATCGTTTGGCATACAATTAAAAGTAAGTTCCTCAGAAACTGGGAAGTTAAGGAAACTGAGTTTTTGAAAACAATTTAACTGGCACCCTTCATACACATAAGTTAGTCATAAAAAAGATTGAAGAAAAGAAAAAAGTTCTTTGAAAATTAATCATCAAAAGTCGGAAAGACCTCAAAACAAGAATAATTTATTGAATTAAACTGAAGTCTTCAATATTTTTCTGCAACACACTTGCAAATAAATGCGCATCCCTGTGAAAGAGTTTTACGATATATCGGAATACCGATCAAGAGTCTTGCGAAATCTTGTTCAATGTTATTTGTAGTTTCTATCTAGTTATCAGAGCAAAACGACGAGTATTGAGCTTACAGACAGGATTCATTTAGTGTTATCAACTATTCTCTTTGAGGTCTTTGTCTTTCGAAGAACCGCTCAAGATTAGAATTTAGTCTCCGTTTCGACGGTACAAAATGTTAGGAGCGCAACGTTAACGGACTTTGAAACAGTGACGTGCACGACAAATATTAGAAGCATTGTTAAAGTGAAAGTTATGCAGTTCCTAACTCGCAAACTATAGTATCCGGTGTAAAACGGGAAGAATTTAGGCTCAACAGTTTTTAGCAGGGTCGGAAGTTTTAGGCTACAACGGGTGACTTGCTTCATTTGTCGACATTTGTCGCACCATAAAAATAAAGCATTACGGCTACGCGCTTTTCTATAAGAACCAGTAAATTTTGGCCGAGGTTTGAACAATGTTTTTAAGTCATGGTCCGAGTAAAAACTAAATCTCCCATTGTTTTGCGGCATTTCGCTTTTCCCACACCAGAATGTTTAGATTTTCATACTGAGAATACATCAACCAGTGTACGACATAGTTTAAAGTAAAAACCAGTAAAACTCTATTTTAAAGCGATGCTTCTTTTGTGCTATAATAATTTTGCCAATCATAGAGCTCCAAAACAAAAGAAAAGAAAACGTTTGGTTTGTGGTGTTACCCACACGGAATTTTTCTTAAATTTAAAAACAAAGGTGTTTCAACTTAAAGGGAAAGATCAAATCGAATGATCTGGAAAGACAGAAATAAACTTACTTATGAAGATACGGTCGATTTTAAAAGTTTAGCCAATGAGAATAACGGCTTAACAATATTGCGATTAGTTTCCATCGCATTTAATCTCTCTAGTTCTTACTCGGATCATTACTTAAGTCTGCATAATTTGGGCCTCAAATGTTCTTACATTTTTCTTCTTTGCATCATTGTTTTATTGTTGAACATTGAGCACTACTTAAATGAAGTTAATTTTATTCAGTACAGCATAAGTTTATATAATAATATACACTTCGGAACTTGCGGAACAGTCTTGATTTTCTTTTCTGTTCACTCAGTGTTTCTATGCTGTAGAAAAATCTCAAATGAAAACGCCATATTCATGATCATGAAAAAAAAAGTGATGTATCGTGTTTCTCAATAAAAAAAAATGCAGCTACATTTGCATCTGAAACCGAGCCGCATGTAATTTTTATTATTCTTACGTGAATTCGTACGGATTCTTAGTTTTTGGGCAAATGAATTTGAGACAAAAAGCCTGTTGTGGTAATATTGTATCGAAATAAAATTACGGTGTTATCGTCAAGAAAATTAAAATATATTTTGCAACATAAAAATTAACGGGTCGCGCAAAAAAGACAAAAATAATCAACTATCTGCACAACGCAGGACAGTATCATTCATCATAAACTTCTGCTGATTAAAACCTTTCAAATACAAAAAACTATTCTTTTGAATCCCTTCAACTAAATGAAGTCCGGTCTATAGATTGCATTGGTTGTGTCCGAGTTGCTCACTTCAAGTGTTAACAATTTTTTGTGCATAGTTCTGCGTCATTCTCTGTATTAAATCGCAATTGTTTAATTTTTTTTTTCAACTAATTAGGTAGTTTTTGAGCCGATTGTCAATTATCCAAAATCCTCTCCAGTTTTTATTAACTTCTCCAACCATCGATCAAGTTTAACCTCTAAAGCATCATACGAAATTGTGACGTAAACTGACACACGTTTTAGTAACAGAACCTAGCTAGGTATAGCAAATTATGAGTCTATAGGGAGTCCTAGTATTGAACGTTAGTTAATATTAGCAATTAGATAAACTTTATAAACTTGTTCCCTTTCACTTTGTTCATAAGTGACCAGTTTCACAGAGTGATCTCAAGTGAAAATATTGTATTTCGTGCGTTTAATTTGGTTGTATTTATGATTATTTTTCTGAGCTTTACAATTTACTGAGCAACTGATTCTGAAGACTATTTTTTTTAACTTCAAACTTTACATTTATATAGCAGCTACAGTAATTATCTGCTATCAAAGTCATGGCTTTGCATATATAGGGTATTCCGCTATCTATATATTGAAGAAGTCGCGGGCGTTGAGAATATTTCTTGCTAGTCTTCCAAACAAACCTCGTCTGTTAGATTTATCACCTTTGTTTGTTTATTTATAAAGCACGTTTGTCTCTTTTACATTTTCTAAAAGTTTGGAATGCGTGCTTATAATTTCAGTTTATAAGGCTCTAGATCTTGCTTCGGTTCATTGCCAGGTAAAAATGTTCCATAAGAAACCTCTTGAAATAAATTAGATAAATATGTTTGTCTCTGTATAATGACAGGTATGATATTGTACAAATGGCACAGATTTTCATGGGAACTTCCAAGATCTCTGAACGTACTGATAGCTCTCCGGTGCACATCAGTGTACATAATGTATTTTTTTTCACAACAGACCAGAGGCAAATCTACTTTCGAAGTGTCAATAAATACTTGATATTTCCTCATGCAGGAATAGACAGAATGTGTCGAGCTTTAAGCAAAAAGTGACTCGTTTTGTTTTTAAGTTCGTTCTAGCTAGCTAGACTGTGAATCGCTTTCTTTCAAATCGTTGCACGACTTTGAAAGCCATTTCTTGATCATATCAGTTTTTTCCTCATCTGATGGGTCTTCGTCGTCTTCTATCGGCGGTATGTATTCGAAATATTCTTCGCTTTCCCACGATTCTGTCGAGCTTGTTGAGCTCGTTTCTATTGTCAGTGAGCCTTCCCAATCGAGGTTGGCCCAAATCCATGATCGCGTGTTTTTGTCATGCATCTGTTTTCGGGTCTCAATTCTTAATTCCAATGGCGTTGATGATGTCTCAAGTGATTTAAAGTTTTGAAGCTCAACAGTACGGTGTAATGTATTTTCATCTACTGATAACACTTCCTCAATTTTTTCATGGCTTCTATGAAAACTCAATTTTGATAGCAAATTATTGTTGACTTCATCTTGAGAGCTGATTTTCAGTCCTTTCTTTTTTGTTATCTTAAGTTTTCCCCGCATCCTTCTGTGAAAACAGAATGTAAGTAAGTTTGAAGTCATACTCCACTACTTGAAAACAAGAAGTTGATCCTGTTGACTTGATACAGGCTTGTGGCCTTGCAATATAAATTGCAAACTGTTGTTTTTCGAGTTACTTAAATAGATAAATTGTGGGTTAGGATAAATGACCAATATCAATATGGTCTTTCATCACAGCATGTAATTATCTCGCTTCAGTGACGCACACATGAGAATAAATTGCATCTATAAACATTTCAAATGTGGGCAAAAAGAGAAAAAATTGCTGCTCTCAAATTTAGCATTTAGTCTTGTGCATAATTCTAAACTATTATTGAAATGGGAAAACTAGCACTTGTTGCAAAGACAAAAAATTTAACAAAATTATTTTTTTAAAGTTTTCGTCAGCATCAGTGGGTTTATTTCGTGAAACAATCTGTATATTTGTCTCATTTCTATGCAAAATCGAATTCTGCCTAAGAAAATTGCACTAATTCTTTGAAGTTTTTTGTCATGAAAAGCCACAAGTATAGCGACAAGTTTTCAAACGGGAAATATACCGTCAAAATGTTGCCTGATGGTTTGGGCAAATCGCACGAAACTGAAACAGACGACAACTACGGAATGACGCCTCTGGTTATAAGAATACAATGAAAAGTGACGTCTGATACAAGTGCTTCCTTCAAATACTCCGCCCCAACTCAACGAGTGACTGCCTATTAGGTATTCCAGTCATTCCTAAGTCGATAATACGCAATTTAAATTCACTAACGTGAACTGATATACTTAATTTTGGGAGTCTCAGGTGCAACCCGCAGTCTTAATCCTCTAGCCCCTTTTTATCCTCAGATTCGCAGTAGAAACTTAAAATTCGTTTAGCAAAACCTTAATCGCCCACTGATTTGCTGCACGCTTTAAAAGCGAGTTCCTATAATAGTAAGCAATTCTCCCCCGAATTGAAGGTGACTAGGTAGTGGTTGATATTTACCGAGACGCGAAGTAAATATCTATCCGCTAGGCACCAACACTGAGGGGATGACTGTTTTAGTGTATGCCAAATCAGTCGAATAAATTTAGGTTAGAGTTGGTGAAGGTCAAGTTTGAACCAAATTTATCAATTTAAAATTTTCAAACGAAAGTAAGAAAAGCCCGTGCTCGCTTTAATTGTTGTACTTTTTCTTGAAAGTCGGGGTAAAACAACTTTCATCCTACTTCTGAATACATACATCATAAATTTTGTGGCCCTTATATTTTGTGTTTTTAAGGTAAAGGCTGAATCGTTTATTTCGTGAATTTCCTCTTCCGAAATTGTCGCGAAACGAGTTCATTTTGACAGTTTTCTCAAAACAGCAAATATCCTAGGATATTAATTTATTTGCTGTTTCAGGAACCAATCAGAGCGCGCGAAAAAAGCTATTCACTAATTTGGTATATACTAACAAACACTAGCAGTTGAAAATATGAATAAAATGTTAACGGTCTATATGATGGAAATATCAGCGATGATTGGTGGTTGACTACTACTTCCTAAGAGTTGACTACTGAGGTTTAACAGTTAAGGTTTTTAGTTGTTCGCTGAGCCGGAATAAATGTTAAAATCATTAGCTATTTGTTGAGATTAACTGACTCTAACAGAATACACCATCAATAAACTAAGATTTTAGGTTGTGCAGAAACTCTACTATGAATGAGTGAAAAAAGCAATGGTTTATAACATGAGTTAAAATGCGATGGATTAAGTTATCGCAAAAGCTCTCTGTTTGTATTTTTATGTTATTTGACTGAAAACAAACATCTTATTTTCGAACAATTATAATATTGACTGACATATTATTGTTTACAAATTCGGGAGTTCAAAGAAAACACCACACGAATCAAATTAACCGAAAATAACGTTAACTGTCTGCGTAGGAAGTCACTAACTCGTTCAATGACTGTTTAACAATGTGCGTATTTCGTTTCAAAAGCCCAAAAACAACGGTTTGCATTCTGTCCTAAAACGAATCACGAGTAGGTTAAGATACAGAGTTAAAGATTTTACTTTGATGCAAAACATAAAGTTGACGCATCTTCTTATTAACAAAACAGAGGACACACTTTCCTTTGCCATCTGTTCAGTTCAAGCAAACAAGGGCCGAAAATTCGCTCTTCCATTGTCGTGAATTATGAAAACTGCAATCAACCAGAAACTGTCAGAATCGGTTTGCCGTCAAAAGACGTTCGAACTCATTCCAGAAAATACAAAATAGTATAAACACTATAAACAATTTTCAAATAACAGTTTCAAATTAACTTAACGCCATTTGAGTAAAACCGCCAAACCGTTCTTCCATGCAAGGGACTGCTTTGGTTTGAGAACGGTTTGGCGAATTTACATCAAATATTAACTTCAAATTTAATTTTTAAACCTTCCCAAAAAATCACCAAATTAAATAATCTCTTTGAAATTACCAATCTTTGAGAAAAAAAAATAAAACTCAAAATTCATCCAAAAATTCTTAAATTATGCAAGCTGACTCTCCTTTATCTCATCTGTGTTTTAAGCATAGGGATTTTGTAGATTCAAACCATGGACGGAGATATCGGAAGAAACACGAGGAAAAGTGGCCACAAAGCGCACTTTAGGTTAAGTCCCGCCTTAAACATTCAGCATAGCGTAAATCAGCGCATGCGTAGAGAAAGCTAGTCTCCGAGCTCTCGCTGATTTTGCATACTCATCCAAAACTATGTATAGTGTGAAATGCTTCATTGGATCAGAAAGAGTAATCAACTACTTTTAGTTTTCGACAACAATTAACTGTTGATCATGATAACTAAACGTCTAATCTGTGGAGACCTTTAGTTTTCTTTCTTAATTCCCTGCTTCAGCAAAGACACGCTTGTTTAATTGACAAACAAACAACCTTGACAAACATATGCATATAGATTCCGTAAATTACATTAAAACATTATAATGTCACTACATATTAACTAATAACTTCTAAATTACAGTCTAACACATGACTGAACCAAACAAACAACGTCAAAGCCTTGACGGCTTTGTCTTCGTGTAAAACACAACGTTTGTAGAGAACATAGAAGTTTAAACCAATCGAAATAAAAATAAAGCTAACCCAAACCTTACATCAACCAATCACAAACCTAGCTTGTTTAGTTATATGTCCTCCTCACGAAGAAAGAGGGCATTATATCGAAGCACTGGACGCATGCCGCTTATGGTATCATTTGAATAAATTACACTGAAATACGCTAAGGCATTTACACGCTTTTTTTAACAACCAGTAAATTTTGCTTAGGCTCATTGTTCTTAATTTTTCGGCAATTTCAGCCTCATACTGTTCTTAAATTGTTCTTATTTCTATGAGTGATGAGAAATCAAAACAAAAAGGTATACATACATGTGCAACTGTTGAAACTAGTGTCGTGATCAGACGAGGAACCTTTAAGTGGTATAAATACATGTATCATTTGAGGCAAATGATAGACAATAATAAATGAGAAACGGTGCGCTTCTGTTGGTGTTTTTACTGCATTGCGAACGTAAATTCCAATATTTGGTAAAGTTTCAATTAGAAACAGTTTCGCTTTTTTCAGCGGCTTAGCCTGAGTTTGTTCCTAAATTGTTCTTAATTTTCGGCCGATCTGCGCCGAGCTGAGCCTAGGCCATTTCCGAATCGCGCTCCATCGCACACAAACAAATCCTTCAAGTGCCGGAAGGGAGGAGCTAATGAAAATGAACACCCAGCCTCAATTTCTTTTGTTTTGTTTTATCATATTTTTACCCTTTCGAGGTCTGCCATCCGGGTGCAACGGGTAAACGTCCTTATCCGAAAGGCAGGACGTGAAGGTCTAACAGTTTACAGACGTTGAAGTAAAGGTAGCCCCTTCCTCTCAGCATCGTAATGCCATGCATTACGATGCTGAAATTTTATGACTTTTCCTAAAATTTTACTGGAAATCTTTTGATATATGTTTCGTTGTGTCACACTTAATGATTTTGGCATGGCAACCACAACCGCCAACACACTGTCAAAGGCCGATTTTTGCATTTTCAAAATCATCTTGTTTTAGATGCTTAGGTACAACGCAATAACAATTTTGGAAGTGTATACTAATCAAAACTTAGCAATGCAAGGTTTGTTTTCAAGATTTGCAGCGAACATGCCAATCAATTTTCAAAACAATGCATTATGGGTATTTTTTATTTTTCCAAAATTTCTATCTTTTTTACTATTCTCTTCAACGTGCGTGTAAATTTTCGTTTGTAAATAGTATGCTAGTGCAGATATTTATTCAGATATTAAATTCAGATTCATTTAGAGCAGCTTTATTCACTGTTGTAGCTATCTACGAAATTATAAAAAAACGTGATGAGTGACGTCATCAATAAATCACAAAGAAATTTTTATGGTTGTAACATTTCCTAATTGAAAGGATGTTGCAATTAAAGTTAGCAAAACACATTCTATCATGTTGTTAATAAATATCTTCGTTCTGTACTAAATATAACAAAAAATATGAGTCTAAACATCTTCGATGACGTCATTATGGCGTCATTAGTAATTTACCTCACCTTACTCCAAAAATAAGTAGTTCTCATGGTAATTACCATCACTCTAGGATGAATAGTAAGAAAGTTAAGGAAGGGATTCCGCCCCTCCCCCTTCCTTCCGGGCTGTGAGACCCCCAAAAAGCCCGGGCTAGATAGGGTTAAGCCCGGGGGGATTGGGGGTACTTGTCTTGGAATGTGCTAGGGGTGTCCCACCCAACCCCCAAAACCCTGACCCTATTCAAGACAGCAAAACCTTGAAAGTTTAGACAAATAGCGAAAAACATATACCCTATTCAAGACTGAATGCTAAAATGCACACCCTGAATAAAGCACATATCGTTATTCTTGTCGGTAAAACACCACGCATGACATTCGCCACTAAGCGATTGTTTATTCTACCCTTCGTAAGACAATATATGTGCAAAAAGTGAACCCTGTTTAAGACCTCAAAAACCATACCCTGGCGGGTGGCACGTCCCTATATAGTAAATATATGGGAGTACCCCCCCCCGGGGGGTCAAGCCGCCGGCTTTTCCAAAAAGCGCCGCCCTCTAATAAGCGCAAAATTTTGACCTTGAAGAAAGATTTTAAATGGGGTATCGATTAAGCGCCGTCGCGTATCCCCTCCAACTGATACAAACTTCTTGAAAAATGCGAATACTCCATCTACCTAGGTTGCATGTGTATAAATACTGACTGACCGTTGAACGGCAAATTGAAGCGAATGCAGGACAACCCAGAACTCGATAGGACCACCTGTTCATGGAGCGAACTCGGTGAAATTCCTGGAGACTTTTGTATTCATGTTATTCCTTTTATTGAATTATATATACATAATTGTTGTGTAAATCTTCCAAAACCTAGTACTATGGTTCACTTTATTCTCTTTACGTGGTATTTCCTCTGTGCTATTGGCTTAAGATGAAATAAGTACCACGTGTAAGGTCGATTCAGGGGGGGGGGGTTACCTGGGGTGCCCGCACAAAGCTGCAGAAAGAGGGGAAAAGTAGAAGGGAAATGAGATATCCGATACACGTTACCTGTTACCGGTGCAATAGAC
>JAOBRD020340568.1:0-13643 GCA_027575215.2 Hydrozoanthus sils | reverse complement strand
AAATTCTTGAATGTTAAAGCTTGGCACCGCCAAAGATTACGCTCAATCACATCGACACCTCAATTAATGTCAACATTGAAACTGGGCTTCACTCTAAAGTTCTGGTACCGCCCGGCTCAACGGTAAAACGTCCATCCTCGAAAAGTGCTTACACGATGCACTAAAACGGAGTCTGCTTAGCCCCTGAATGTTTTGGTAGAGAATTATTTTTAGTTTAGTCATGGGCCGGACTCGGCATAGCTTTGTGTGCGGGATTGTTTTTATTTGTTTTGTTTCTTGTATTGGTGGCTTTGACTTGAACAAGAAGGAAGACACACTCACGAACCAAAAGCAGCACTCTCTAAATGTTCTCAGACGAATGCTGCGTAAAAGAAGCGTTGAAGCAGCAAACGATGTTTATCCTTGGCACGTTTTCGTTCCCGTTTTACGGTGCAGCGGTGTTCTGTTGAGCGGCCGTTTTGTCGTCACATCAGCGTCTTGTTTATCACGAGCACCGGCGAACCTTCCACCTTCTGCAATTCTTGTGCGCGTGGGAAATCATCACATCAATGTCGAAGCGCCCGGCGAAGACACGGTTCCCGTTCTGAATGTGTTGACATTCCCAGGTTTTGACCAGAAGACCTCTCAAGGAAACATCGCTGTACTTTATCTTGCACGAGAAGTGATCCAGGCGGGAATATTGCGCCTTTCGCCCGCTCAACTCTTGAATTTACCTCGCGGTAATGTCGACGTTTCAAAGTTAGTTTCAAAAGCAAAGGTGATTGGATGGGGTTCGAACCTGAATGCTCCTCTTTCGACCTTACATCACGATTCCGTCTTCATCTCCGGCCAACAGTTTTGTAATATAAGTTACAAAGAACAGGTCAGTGCAGACATGCTGTGTGTCTATAGCACCAATGGGTCTCTCTGCAGCATTGACGGCGGAAGCCCTCTGGTCCACCAAGGCAGTGACAAATCATGGACGTTTCTCGGAGTTTTTGCATGGGGCAATACCTGTGAACTGTATCCGAAACCTGCTGTTTTTACCAAAATTAACTCGAACATGATCCGGTGGCTTGAAAAACTGTTTCACGTCAAAGGTACGTTGGCCATTTCCTGTTATCTGTATTTGTAATTTTAATTCAGGTTCTCCATACGTAAATATTTTGGTAAAGTAAATGCGTTTCGCGTAAAAATTACGACAATTCGCCGCGACCAACGACATTATCATTATCTCCGTTACATAAGTCACACCCACGAGGTTGTATAGGGGGAGGGGGAGGGGTAGAAGAAGTCATGGCTTCCATAGCCCTTGATGGCTACCCTGGACAGAACATGAATCCCTTGCAAGTTAACTCCCAGCAGAAGCCGGTATTCGTTCATGCAAAACAAGTCCGGTAACAAAATGCGGTGGACCGGGACTAGAGCTCGCGACCTTAAGGTTACGGGCGATCCAACACGCTAACCGCTCTGCCACCTCACCGCTGGAGTGTTGTACTTTCAGCCCTAAGAAGATTTCTGTTTACCTTCAATCACCCAGCCGTCTAAAAACTAGGCTTTTAGTTGTGGGAAAATTTAAAGAATTTCGGTTTGCTTTAAACTACGAGACACGCTTTTGTCGAGCTCTGCCAGAATGGAGTAACTATTATGCACCGCGATCTATATGAACTAACCACGTCTGTCGCGGCCTATTTGTATTATTTTGTTTTCCTACAACGAATCCAGTGTGTGACGGTATTGACGACTATGATATTGATGATTATATATATATAATGAAATTGGAATCGATCAAGACCACTTTATATATATATATAGTGGTCTTGATCGATTCCAATTTCATTTAAGGTTACCGTTATCATGATGTTTTGTAGTATACGTATGTCGCGACCTTGGCGCCCGTACATTTTCTCACATTCTTTAATATTCGGCATTTACAGCCATTTTCGTTGCTGATATGTTCAAGAAAGATTAAGTGCAAGAGCCAGTTGAGATTGCTAGTATAAACTCTTTGATAACTCTTCTGTTTTATGTGTTCTTCCTATTGCAAGTAGGAAATGACCTTCAGAAGTTGTATAATAGGGTCCCTCGGGAATTAAGAAAAAAGTTATTTCAAAAACTAAAATGTCGACGTTAGCTAGTTTAATAAATGCAAAGTCCTTGACAATTAAAATTGACTTTTCTTGGTTACACCAATCGTATTGATATTTTAGCGTTTTTAAGTTGTTGAACTAGTTTGCTAGTAATGGCAAGGCTACATTCCGCTGTATATCTACTTGTTGCCTGCCAGAAACAGCGACAAATACACAAAGTAAATTGCATAAAAATTGTACAGAGCATGAAGGCATCCAAAATGGACTACCATCGTATCTGTGTTTAATGGCTTTCGGAAGACGTTTTTTAAAAGACTTTTTTCTCTCAAGCCATCTACGAAGAAGTAAACAGGTGTTGACCCAGAGTGAAAAACGCTAATTCGTTGATAAACACACCTTTTATAATAGTATCATGACTAAAATGAGGCTAATTTGAAAGGAGAATACAAGATTTTTACTAATCTGTCAACGACACTTTTTCATCTGTTTTCTATTTTCGGAAATCCAGGTCAAATGAACAAAATACCCAAAAAGACAGTCTGTCTGGCTAATCTGAAGCCAATACCTTTTTTCGAAATTCCATCTTCTGCAATATTGTCTTATGAATACATTTAAGAACAGTATTTTAGTCTGAAATCTTGAAAAGATTACAAGTGTTTTCTCCGAGGGAAATGAAAGACGACTTGTTTTTATTAAAGGGGTCAAATAGCTAGAGCGTGTTTTGTAAATCCATTTAACAGCGTTGTATTGAGTTGTATATTAGTAGCTCTTGAAGATGACTGCCTCCGCTCTCGCAACAAAATGATTTCTGTCACTTTCAGCTGAGATTTCTGATACGAAAGATGTTTACTGACTGGAGTGAAACCTTATCTCTTCATATTAACAAGAAAGAGAGCTATTTGCCCTGAAGAATTCACGATAAGTCAGTGACAACGATATCGACTTTACCATCTGCTCTATACTGAAACTGCTCTCGTTTGAGCGAGGCATTTACAGAATATGTTAATTTTTTGAATATTTTTTTGAATGAAAGTTGAGAACAGCCACAGTTTTTGCTTTCAGTATTACAAATGTTTCAGGGAGCCAGTGCAATACTGTGGTCGATATAGTCGTATTGACTTGTTAGTTCAAACAGAATGCATGCAGCCATTGCAGGTTTTTTTTATTATTTCACATCGAAAACATTTTGGTGAATTTTCATTTCACGTGCTGTTAGTTAGTAAACGGGGCGTCGGGTTTTTTATTTTCATATTTCTGTATTTTCGTTTCTCAAATTAGTTTTTATCATATAAGTGAAACAAACAGATTCAGCTCGGAGCTGACGCACCTCCCTTACAAACTATTTAAAGCACGAAGGTCTAAATTTGAAGTAAACGATTTTATTATTTCTTTGAATTCAGGAATTTTTTACAATTTTCGGAGAGTTAATACGAGGTCATACTAAACTTAATGCTAATCGTCACTGACTAGTAGTAGTATGGTTGAATTAAATGTGCCTTTGGTTTCAGAGTTTCGATTCAGTTAATAGCAAAGGTGCGGAACATTTCGAAACGCTAGTGACTTGAGAATTTCGGCCGCTGAAGCGAATGATACTAAATGTGCCCAATATTTAATCTTTCTTGCTACAAAATTGACCTAAGTTGGTGTTCTTTTTTTAGTTGTAAATCGCTGTTTTGTGCCTTTATCTTATGGCAAATAATGGGCCGCTTTGTTTGTTTATCCACTATCAATTATTCCGTTTTACTTTCTTTTGATTTTGTTATTCACCCTCAACCAACGAAAGGGAATCTAAATTTCTTGACAACTTAATAGCGTAGTTTTAACGCCTAAATTAGTAATTATTAGCTCCTTGGGCCAGGGGTGTCCTTATCTTGGAACTTTTACTTATCGTATTGCAAGGTCGTTGTGTAGAAGATTGCTATGGCTACAGTTCCATCCCTGCCCGTTCCTGCCTCTCCTTACCCTTCCTGCCCTTCCTTACCCCTCCCAACCTCTCTCTCTCTCCATCCCTCACTTACCCTGACGCTCCTCTCCCCCCTCTCTCCTCCTCCTAGCTCTCCCTCCCCATTTCTGCCCCTCCTCTCCTTGCTCCTCCCTGTCCTTTCCCATTCTAAGCCAGCCCCAGACTTCATACGAAACAGAATGTCCATTATTCATTTAGAACTTGCTGCGTAAATTCTGCGCTTGAATCTTTATCATTTTGTAAAGAGGACACATCAAACCAAACAGCAATTCAGTGTCCAGATAAGAGTTTCTATATTAACAAAATAATTTTCTTGACTGACTAAGCAGGGACGTATAAAAACGAAACGTACAAATTCTTTGCGGTTGACGTAATCGGTCTTATATTATATTACTGATCAAACACATTTTCCGATACACATCACTTGAGCAATTAAGCATAATTTAAAGTTAATTTTAATAAGAAGATAAAGATTCTTTTTATTATTGAGTGTTTTTTTAATTAGAGAAGAGTGTAGCCCTTTGTTTGAACAGCCAGTTTGTCGGAATCTCTTTTTCAATAAAGCAAGAAAATTGATGTTTCTAATGACTTGACGAAGTATGGTGCTTGTTTCAATCATCAGAAGCAAGAAAAATTTTAATTGCAAAATTTTTAGACACGGGATGTAATGTACAAAACTTATAACTAGATCCATATATCTTGCGATAGTATGGTGGCTCAGTGTTGCCGTATGGTATATAGTTTTCGAAAAAGTTTATTGTATGCTTCGACGAGTACATCACGCATATGATCGTTCTCGAATCTTTCAGTGCCCAGACAAAGGGCTGTCTCTGGTCTTCCCACCACGATTACTCTCGTTCAAAAAGTCAGTTTTCTGATCTTCTCATCGCGAAATTAAATCTTTCGACTTTTAGTTGTATTTGTCATATTGACATACTCTTTGACGCTTACAATAATATTAATTTATTGTGTTCTTAAAACATGTTTTTGAGAATGTATCATTCCAAGTTGTTCTATCTAAGGGTCCGCTTACAATTACACACTGAATGTGTTGCGTGATCGTTCCTGGACGAAAAACAATTGTTTACGCGTGTCAAGCCCCCAGGGCAAAAGTCATTTCGTCTCGTCCTGCCGTCCAAGGTCTCTTCTGCGCCTTAGGTGTTGTTTTTGAAAATCGCTCGTCCCGAGAGGATTATTTGCATGGAGTTTTCTATTCTAGATTGTCCACTTATCCGAGTGTTTACAATCGAGATGACTTCGGGTTGAATTCATCCCGTCTCAAAATAACCATGTCAACGTTTTTTGGAGGATCGCAATTTTTCGGGGTTTTCGTTATATCATTTTCTATGGCAGTTTGTAATTTTAGAAACGCTTCCGACGTTCTAATTGCCAGTAAAGTTTCAAGCAACTGCTAGACTAATCTTATTTTCTTTGAGTGAAATAGTCAACAGAGAGATGTGCATCTGTGTTTTGTTGATTAATTTCATAAAGTATGTCTATTGTTTTTTTTTTCCAGCTATTGAACCCAAAGTGTGGAAAATAGCATTAAATTAATCTAGAATTTGTAAGTTTTCTAGGAGAAAAACTGCCAGACACTCAGAAAATCTCGCGCCTCAGGGCTCCTATCACTTATGCATAGATCAAATCGAACCTTAAACATCCCCCCCGGCAACCCCCGGGCATTTGACCAGCTTTAATGCCCGCGGGGCGGGAATTTGACACCAAGATGTGTTCCGGTGGTCGGGCATGTGAAAGTAAGAGAGGGGGAAGGTCGGGCATTTGAACAAGACCGAAATACCTGATCCCACAGTGAACTCAGCATGACATAAACCAAAGCATTTCTCAAACAAAATACAACCTTTTAAGCACGTATCTGTGATTATATAAAGATTTATCTTGCTTTATACATATTTTAATAGTTGCATTTAAGAACGTTTTTAAAATAAAAAATAACAATGAATCATTGCATGGCAGTTCGATTTTGTAAAGTAGAAAGAAACGAGAAATCAATGCATTTTTGTCAATTTCAGTCCCGGGGGTGGGGGTATTTGATCAAAAATCTATCATAAATGGTGGGGCATTTGACCTGCAATCTTGTCCCGCGCGTGGGGAATTTGACCATAAAAATTTCAAAAGTTCAGATGCCCGGGGGTTGCCCGGGGGGGATGTTTAAGCTTCGATTTGATCGATGCATTACTGGCAAAAGCAGTGCGGAGTGCGGTTATACAATGAAGGAAATCCATGTTTGGCTCTGTTCGTAGCTTATCTCTTTTTAGGACCTATGAAAACTCCCTTTCAGCTAATCCTTTTCTCTTCTGAATCTCCACAGACCGCACACAGTGTGCGTCGCCGAGCTTGAAGGTTCTTGATGAAAGGTGGCGAGACGTAGCCAACAAAACGAGCGGCCGCTCAGCTCTCTTCTGTGACAGTGATCTCTCAGAGGGCTGGTACCGACTGCGGCTTGGTGGCCTCCCGGCAGTTATGCCGACTTCGTGCCCAGACCCTGGTACTTGTGGAACCAACGCGCAGATTTGGCTGATGCCCGATGCCGAGCCATCATTTGCGGAGAGGAAGAATGGTACTGCCTGTGTTGCTTGGAGCGGCACGGGAAAACGAATTTGCTGTTTGTGGCAAATCCCCATTTCCGTGGTTCATTGTGGGGACTTCCTTGCATACCACTTGAAGCGGATTGAAGAGTGTCCGGCTGCTTATTGTACCAAAGGTCTGTTTGGCCGTCGTGTATCTGTTTTTCTGTCGGTCCCTCTTTTTGTTATCCAATCGGTCTGTTTTCCTGCCTGGGGGCCGACAATTTCATCACATTGAGTAACGAGTGATGTTCATAAGCATCAACTTTAATTTTTTTTGCCTTGTGCAAAGGTTTCCGTTATGTGAAATTTCATAATCGAAACCAACTTTACCTTTACAAGATTTCGATTGCATGATAGACTGTTAAAAGAGCACTCAGCGTCACATCCTTCTCTTCATTTGTTTAATGTTTTCCGCAAGTTTAACTGTGTTTTTGACTGCTTTATTTTATTTCTCAGTTGTTCGAACTCGATGTGGCCCAAACAAAGTCGGTTACGTACCAAACTGCAAAGGTAAGAATACTTAATTGTTAAATGGTAAGTACTTAGGAATTCTTATTACATGGCAGGTAAGAACACTCATTCCATGGCAGTTCTAATTTCTAGGGCCAACAACCAAATCCGCCCGCTAATTGGCCGAAGATCGGTCTAATAACTTCCCATATACAGGATCGGAAAGTTTTATCGTTTGTTCCATTCTATTTTAAAACTGAATATAATGAATATCTTAATAACAAGTTCGGCCTGTTTGAAAATATTTTCCCCTGGTGGCCTTTCTCACAGAAAAAGAACAGTGAAAGAACTCGGGCAAATATTTTTCCGGACAGACTTCACACTCGGTTATTAAGAAATATATATTGGCCGTAACCGAGTCCCCCAATCGGTGTCTAAACTTTGTACTTTTGAGATTATTTTGACCAGTTCCGTCTTTGTCATCCCAAACAGGCAGTTTTGTTTGACTTACGTGAGGAGAGTTTAGATGTTGATAAACTTCTTTGTACTTAAGGAAGTTAAGGAAGTTTCCCATATAATATTTCCGCGCACCCGCAAAGCATGCTGGGGTGATTAAGATAAAAAACAAGTCTTCTTGTAATTCTCAACAGTGCGTGGCAGATTCCCAACACTCATTGCAAACCCTACTATCAAGCCTGGTGTCCCTACTGATCCGTCATTGGCTGGTTCCTCAATTTCGCTGACGTGTTCCTATAACGTCGAGGAAGCCGCGGACTACCCAGTGGGGTTTATGGTCACGTGGTACAAAACTATGAATTTTCTGGGCGGCAACAGTGGTAAACAAGTACTGCAATCAAGAAATACCATCAGGAATGCTATGACAATTACAAGTGGACTTGTAGATTTCGGCCTCGGCGACACGGTAAGTTTGTCAGTTTGCCAAAATAAAGTGTAGCTAGTGCTGCCGAACCGTTTTCATTGTTCTTAATCACCACTTCACTTGCTTGCAAACAATTGCAAATTCTTCTCGCGTCGCCTAGTGCCAATGACGTCATAGTGCCCATAATGCCGTGCGCTGTGAGGGATCTCGACAAACAAATCGACATCTAGCGGACAGACACGTACGCTCTACTGCCGACGCAACTATTTTCAATAATTGATCACCACCGCCTGGTTAGCCCAGTTGTTAAGGCGCCAGTCTGTCGTGCGGGAGGCCTGGGTTAGATTCCCGGTGGCGTACCTTTACTCAGGGTCTAAAATAACTGAGGAGAACTACTGAAAGTGCTGCCTTCGCTCTAACATCTGCAAACCGTTATAATAAAAGTTACTGATCTGAAACAAACGTTTTCGACATATAAAGTCACCGGAAGATGGCTTAATAAGTTGAAAACGGTGTTTTCGTACTAATTTATTTGATATTTCATATCTTAGTGGCATTTTATGTACACTTTGTGAACATCTTCAAACGGAGCATGTGCATTACAAGTATTATTCTATAATGCTAAAGAATACAGATTACTATAAACTATTACAATTATACGAATGTATGCTTCTGGCTAAACAGGCCGTTTGTGTAACTTCCCAAGTTTAACAAAAATAATTGCGATCGAAACTGAGTGCCGGGGTTGGCAAAGAGAAATGTTTCGAGATCCGATTTCACTTATTTTTGCTGAGATGCTCGTATACCCATTATTTCTATTGCCTACGGGAATATAAGCTACTTTTGTACTGATTATTATAAAATTTTTCCACGGCTTTCATTCCTGAAAATGACTTCTAAAGTAGATAACTTTTAGATCTTTGACTCTCCCTTTGACTTTTGTTTCGCAATTATGTGTTTTTTACTTTATTCACCTGCAGGTGATGTGCACAGTGAAGGCGTATTTTTCAGATCAGCCACAAATTCATTCTTCACCAAAGCCTAGTCAAAGATTCTACATTGGAGTTAAGGTAAAACCTCGAACGTGTGTTAGTTTTGTGATCGATATCTACTGTATCTTGTCTTTGTAAAAACCTCTAGGCATTAGATTATATTTCGTTATGTAATAGTGCTAAAGGAACCCCGGTCTAAGAATGTAGTACGTTGGTAACCAACAATGAATAATTTAAGCTGTGCTCGTCCTAGTTTTAAAAACCGTAAAACTAGCTTTCACTCTCCTATCAGTTTTTGTCTGTCTGCCAGAATAAACATTTCAATTAGTATCTCTTGCCTCTTTCCGTTGTTTAGATAGATCCACCGTACCTCGCTGTCACTGAAGATCAGAGCCAATGGGACATCGCCATTTCTATTACTGTGCCTGTCGTTTGTCCTGTGGAATCACGTAACTGCTCAGTTACAGTTTCTGTACTAACTTTACCAGTCGGTATGTCGAAACACGGGAATATTTGAAAAGAAATGGGGAACGGGGAGAGTGTGGGGATGCCCAATATCTGAGTCCCGAAGGAGCGCGGGATTCCGTGGGCTTCAATCTTCAGAAAATTTTGGGCATCAGTTTATTTATGAAACAGCATTTTGTGCATTTTCAGCGCACTATTATTGCGACCAGAAGTTCTAACGTGTCAGTGGAAATTACTCTGTATTATTACCGCCATTCGGATAGCACAGCTGATAATGAGTGCCCGCCTTTAGCTAGAGAAGTCCTAGTTATATTTCCGACACCAGACGTTCGCACAATGCATGCCGAACATAATTACGAAGAAGGTGCTTTATTTGCGGAAATGTCCGCAAACAGTTAAACCTTCGCTCCTTCTAGGACAAGGACGTTAAAACGTAGGCCCAGACTTTCGACCTGCCATCGCGGAAGACAAACATAAGCAATTGGTTACTCCCGGTGTTAAGATTTGCTAATTGACAGCATCCTTAAATGGTTCAGTCTACCAGTTGATATGAGCCCCTTATTTCAAACTGACATTCAAATTTAAGCGAATTGTAAGCGAGTAAAATGTTAGAAGGCTATAGATATCTAGATATGAGAATACTTTTTATCAACTGCGAGAATGATTTTGCATCATATTTAGTCTTGCTGTTGTTGAACCACCAGCTACAGGTCCAGCGGCGGCGCTGTCCGACATTGCTTTGTCACAGTGCGAAGTAAAGTTTACACCTGAGGAGTGTTCAGACTCAGACTGTGGGCGGCGTGTGGTGAAGCTGACCTCAGTTGCGGACTTCACGCAGGATGGAGATCGAAGTACCCGGATTATTACTATTCCCATCGAGCAGGCGCCCGCAGTTTGGACTGCTTATGATCCTCCAGATATTTTTGTAAGCATCCTCTCTCTTAAGGGTGTCGTTTGTGGTTTAAGTTTATTCTAATCCTAATCCTAATCCTAATCCTAATCCTAATCCTAATCCAAATCAAATTCATAATCATAATCTTAATCAAATTAATGATTCTAATCATTTTCATAATCCAAAATTAATCTTTATCCCAATCCTAATGTTATTCATAGCCATAACCATAATCATAATTATAATCAACATAATGAGAGTGAAGTAAGATTAGTAACTGTACAACAAACAGACTAAACACATCTATAGTACTGCAAATTTAGTCAAAACGTTTAATTTTCTGACAAAGAATTTGTTTCCAAATTTTGTTTAAAAGGGTTTTTCTCTTTTTACTGCTTTAGTTAAGAAACTCGCTGTTGTTTACGTTCTATTTCCCATCGTTTTCTTTGTACTAGGTTCAAGTGAGAGACCTCCCAACGGCGCGTTGTCAGTCCTTCATGGGGGCTTACTTACGAACTCTGGATGGAAGGTTTGTTATTTATACGTTCACTTCAAAGGGAGCGTATTTAAATCCCACCTGGGCCTCCCGAGAAGGATCCCCAATCCAGATCCCAAGCTGGATCCCAATAGAGATCCCCATCTGGAACTCACAGAGATCCCCAAGCTGGATTCCAATCGAGATCCAGATGAACCCCCAAAACGATCCCCTGCTAAATCCCCATAGAGATCAGCATCTAGACTCTCATAGAAATCCCCAAGCTTGACCCCAGTTTAGATCTCCTGCTGAATCCCCGTAGCGATCCCGAAGCTGGAGACCAATGCAATCCCTTGCTGAATCCCCATTCAGATTCCCATCTGAACCCCCAAAGAGATTTCCACCTGGACCCCCAATAAGATCCCCACCTGGACCCGCATAGAGATCCCAACCTGAAACCCCATGGAGATTCCCACCTGGACCCCCATAGAAGTTCTAACCTGTACCCCCATAGAAATTACCACCTGGATCCCAATAAAGAATCCCACCTGGAGCCCCATAGAGGTTCCTATCTGGATCTCCATAGAGGTTCCCACCTGGATCCCAATAGAAATTTCCAAACGGACCCCATAGAGATTCCCACTTGGATTCCAATAGAGATTTCCATCTGGACCGCTAAAGAAATTTCCATCTGGATTCCCATAAAGATTCCGACCTGGACCCCCATGGAGATCCTCATCTGGGTCCTAATAGAGATTTCCACCTGGATCTCAACAGAAACTTTTACCTGGACCCCCATAGAGATTCCCACCTGGATCACAATAGAAATTCGTACCTCGATATCTCACCTCAAGATCACAAGCTGGACTCGAATCAAGATACAAAGTCCGATCTCTTTCTTGATAATATAAATAGAAATTAAGTTGAAAGTGAAAAGTAAGAAAACTGTCACTCTATTTGTGTTCAAAATAAGGTTTTCACTTGACCTAAATTTCGATCTTGTAAAACACAAACAGACCAAGAAAGCATAGCTTATGATCACACAAGTTTAGTTAATGTTTTGGGAGACGCTGACTGTTGTTTATCTTAAACCCTTGACAGGTTTTTTACGCTGCCTGAAGCGGATGGTTTTATTCTGTACAGCAGTCTGACAAGAACTTTCGAGGTGTGTGTTAATGTAAAAGAAGCCTGAAAAAGGAGTAAAGGGTGCTGCGCTTAGGAATGGCTTATGATTTTTACTTCATTAGCACTAATGGAGAGTACGTCTTATGAATTGTTATTTTATTTCAAAGAGTTACCATTTTGTTAAAATCTTAAGCGTATTTCTACTGTACATGTGCACAGGTGCAGAGCCGCACGTGGCTGTGTGGCCACTCCCGACACAAATCAATGTGCAATTGCGGCGTTGCTGTTCGGGAAAACAATGACGTCATTGTAATGGACATGTGTGGCGGTAGTTTTAAGAGGACCAGTTTAAAAGTTTCAATCAAGTCTCGTCTACCTCTTGCCAAAGGCACAGACATAATGGAAGCAAACAACGGAAAGAGATACACGGTATGAGAATATTTGCTCATGAATGGCAGTAGGTAATTTTCGTCGTCATTTGATGTTGCCCACTTGCGCTTCACGTATAAATCGGCTAATTGTTAGCCAACCGTTAGTAACGACTTAATTGCTTAACAAATGGTTAGTTTGAGCCCGTGTGACTAAAACTCGTTTCACCATAAGGTTGTTGACCAAGGTTCCCTTTGTAGCGAGAGTCTGGTGCAATAAAGAACGATGGTGTACAGGAAGAGACGTTTTGTCGTTGAAAAAGGTCACTCTCTTGGGCTGATGGCTTAATAACTTAAGTCCTATTTTTAAAAGTAGTAAAACCTAACTATCTTGCGTCAACTTTTATATCTCTCCTAAAGGGCGAAGCATTTTTTTCTGAATGGACGAGGGGAGGAATGGGGGTATGGATTGGGTTGTTTTATATTCATGCAAACAGGTTGTATCCAAAATTAGAACTGTTTTTTCTTGCTTGGTATAACGATTTTATTTAACTTCTCACCCTCCCCTCACCCTACTCTAGTTAAATACGATTCCGACTCTGACAGTAACACTATTACCGCCTATAGGTGTATTTTCCTTCCGGCGCTTACGTTCGCGTAGATGCCTACGAGTGGGGAATAAATATATATATCCAATCTCCTGCGATGGATAACGCTGACCATTCATTAAAAGGGTTGTGCGTGGGCTCATTCCTGAATGATTTGGACCAAACAGTTGTGAATGGAGGCTCATTGGTGCCGCAAGAACTGGTGAATATGCCGGACGCGCTTAGGTGACCTCTCCTGTCAAACATGAATTAATCTTGGTTTGGTGGCTCCAGAAAGCCAGATACGTTGTATACGTGATTTTGTGTCAGGAACTTTTTCCTTTTCTTCGACAGAGAACTAGCCTGCTTGCAGGCGGTTGGATGATTTGTAAGCGCGGAAGACTCACAGGACACAGTTTGCCGCGCCATTTTGGATCTTGTGGTCGAGGGGAGGGTTCTTCGATCCAATACCGCTCGACCACGAGAATCAAGATGGCGCTACTAGCCGTGCCCTGTGGATTTTCAGCCCTTATTCAACACCCAACCGCCTGCAAGAAGACAAACGGAAAATTGGCCTTTGTGACGCAGCTCCTGACGAGAATCAGGCATGATTTATGCCTTGATGTTGGACGTTTTCAATAGTTTAACCCCACCCTCCCCCTTCCCAACGAACTTCCAGTGAAAAGTAAGATTAGCATGCAACTGAATGAAAGAGTCATCTTGAATCTACACGAAAACTCTCAACCATCCCTCTTCCCCCCCTCCCCCCCCTTCCCCTCTCCACGATAT
>JAOBRD020340463.1:0-20885 GCA_027575215.2 Hydrozoanthus sils | reverse complement strand
CGCGTAGGCGCTCGCCAGACAGAAAAAAATTTGTCTGACGAGCGCCTACGCGCGAAACTCAGAGTCACAGAGAATCGATGCGTCACCTATATATATATATAAAGTAAAAATTAAACATGTACTTTTACATGTGTTATGCAAACCTCAACTTTGTACAAACTTGTTAAGTTATGAACATAAGCAAAACTAAACAAAGAAAACCAACAAACCTTGGCTTTGATTGTAGCAGAACTTGGCAAATTCGTCAAAAACCACTAACCCAACTCTTATTAAGATTTTGGGTCCTTGGATTAAAAAGCTATCCACTAAGAACACCTGCAGGAAATAAAAAGAATGACTCTGGTAAAGACCCATGGCCTGTAACTCTAGAATGCTAAAAGATACTGAAAATTAAACTTTGTCTTGGAGGTCAAATACAGTTGAAGCTCTCTCTCCGACCACCTTGGGAATTCGAAAAAGTGGTCGTAACTGGAGCTGGTCGCTTACGAGAATGGGCTCTTGTAACTACCACGCCCTAATATAATACAATAAAGAAAAAAATTTGGATGTGTAAATAAGTTATTAAAAGTGTTGTATAGTATAGTATTGTAGATAATATTTAGTTACAGGCCTGCAGCCAGCATTTTTTGCAGGGGAGTGCACAGCAAATTTGAGTGGACCTTGTGTCAGCAGTCCTTAAAATATTATATACGTTTAGTATGCGCTGAAAATAGACAAAATGGTTATAGATTACATTCATAAATTACGTCTGAAATAGACTGAATCAGTTATGTGTCCATTCCCATAACAGTAATCTATATATAAGCTTGTGCATAGCTTAACGTAATAAGCGCCGTTGGCGCGAGCTCTCTAGGGGGGTCCGGGGGCATAAACTTCTTCGATTGCCAGAGATGCGTTTAGTTTTACCAGTCTAAACAAAATTTATCAATTTTTTCATCGTTAATTTCTGTTAGTTCTCTTCAGCAAAACTATTGATTAGGTGAAAGCCCACCCAGGTCTATGGCGCGGCAGTCCCTGACACCATACCTGTTTAAAAAAGCCTGGTTCGTTTAAGGCATACAATATAACAAAACGGCTTTCCAACTAGACCAAGTTTTTCATTCACGATCGAAAAAATAACATAATTAGTGTTTTCAGTTCTTAGACTTAGATCAATAAAAATGTATTTAAGTTTTGTCGTTTTTGTAGCTACTGCACGATGCGAGTAGCTACTATGATATCGGTTCTGAATGTCCGTCCGTCTGTCTGTCTGTCAGTCTGAGTGCCCTCTACTTTCAGGTTTGCTTCGGATTCCCATCGGATTACAAGACGTGCGAGGCACTCTGGGTAGTAATTTTGAAAAGCATAGGATTTGGATGGATTTCACAGGTTTTACTCAAGATGTTTTAAAAAACAAACTTGACCTGTTTATAGCTACAATGCGTCCTATTTTGTCAAAACAATAAAACTCGAATTATGAGCGAATTTGGACCGATTTGTTTCCGTACAAGCGGAAATAGTCGATCTATTTCCGTAAAAATATCGATCGTGAAACGTTTGGCAACGTTGACTTTGACGGCCCTCGTGCTCCTGACATTACAGGTAAGATTTACCATGTTTTCTTGTTATTTTTTCTGCCTATTTTTAAGCGAGCATTCAAGTGTTATGTTCGGTGTTTTCAGTGTTTTCTCGTAAAGTGTTTTTCAGGTGTGTTGAAGATCCAAACAAAATTTGGACTACATCGCCGAGACGTAGTCGCCAAGTAAGAAATGGTTCTTGTGGAACATGTGGTAACCAATGACCCCTTCTCGAAAGCACACAATTCCCTCTGCGGAACTGCAAATTTCCTTTGGGAAACTATAACATCCCTCCGGGGAAACAAACTTGCCTTTAGAGGCAACATGAACTCCTTCTTGGGAAAAATACTTGCCTTTCGAGAGAAAACAAACTCCCTTGTGGGAATAGAAACCGTCCTTCAGGAAATAATTGATTTAGAAGTAGAAAAAATTGATATTTTTGAAGATACGAGTAACTATAATGCTTTCCTTGGTTTCATGACTGTGGTGAACACTGACAATGTGTTTCTTGCTTGCCACAAAGCTGAACATGTAGACCAAAGTAGCTTGCTGAACACTGACATAGCCTTGACTACTATGTTTTATTCGGGAAGTGATGATGAAGCACCGATTAATTGTGATGCAAGTACTTCCTACATGTGTGATACATTTGTGAAGAAAAACAAAAATTGTGAGAATAATAGATCTTCTTGTCCACATGTATTAGGTGCGAGTAGCAGGTTCAGAGATAGGCCATAGGGAACCATCTAGAGTGTTATTGAGAAGAGCTATTAAATCCCTTAAAAGTAGAAAATCGAGAAAGAAATGCAATTGTTTTATTAAGAAATCAGTTTCCGTTTCATCTGTTTTAAATAGCATTGTATCTAACTATAAACAACTAATGGAGTATCACATTTGCTAAGAAACAAGACAGCTTCTACACCAAATATTTTGAAAAAGCTCAAACACATAAGAAGAGATGTAGTTTGTCTAAAAGAAATTTGGTCAAATTGTTAAGTAGTAGTTGTCAACCAGTTCATCACAGCAATCAGTGCAAAATGATTCATTCACAGGAGACCTTCTGTGAGTCTCATAAGTCCCGTCGGGAAATGAAGGTCAAAGCACAACGAACTATCATCTAGGAAAGCAAGACAAAAGTAACCATAATACTCTCATTTTCATGGCTGCATCGAACATTTGGAATGCATTTATTGGTTGCCTGAAAGCTGAACATGCAGACCAAAGTGGCTTGCTGAAAATTGACATAGAGTTAACTGCTATGGCTAGTTTGAAAGGTGTAAGAAATTCTAAAAAGAATTTAGCTTCATCTGATTTTTATAGCGTTGTTTCTAAATATAAACAACGGAGTATAGCTCGAAAACAAAAAAACTTCTACAGCAATTATTTTGAGAAAGCTCAGACACATACCGTGAAGTGTAATTTATCAGAAAAAGTGCATTACTCAGTAATGATATTGAACTAAATCCTGGCCCAACAACTAATGCCACGTCATCTAGAATAATGTGTAGAGAAGGTTCCAATTCTGTGTTTAACTGCAGATTATGTAGATATGGATTAAGGCCATTAGAAGTTGGAGGAATGGGTAATTGCCTGTTTAGGGCAATAGCACGTCAAATATACAATGATGCAACTCGTTATTTAGAAATCAGAAGGGTTGGTATTTACCAGTTACAAAATAATCTTGAACGATATATAAAAAGTGCAGTTTTCGATAACATGTCTTGGTGTGAATACATAAATATTATGTCAGTGGAGGGAACGTGGGGTGATCACATTATCATGCAAGCAAGAGCAGAAACTATGAATTTAAGAATTAATATTATAGAGTCAAGTGAAACTTTTGCTGAACTAACACTTGCTCAAACTCTAAATGTGTCAGAGACTACAAAGTCTATATATAGGACACGTTGGAGAGATTATGTCTCAACAATAGAACTGTTATCTGAAAGTACCTCGTGTGAAATGGTCAAAAGAAACTTGTTTAATAATTCTTCTAAAGCCACGAATGCTTGAAAAAGAAAATGCACAAATGTAACAGAAAGCCAAACCAAGTCAGATAGTAGAGTTGAAATTCAGTCACATCCAAATGCATTGCCAAATGATAATACAAATGCCAGTGATAGAGATAAAACAAAGTATAATGCGTGTAAAGAGAAAATATAGAGCATGCAGCAAAAACATCGCCAGAGCAAATGGCCAAACGTAACAAGACTTAGTACAAAAAAATCCTATCGATCAATACTAGCATCTCCTGATCAAAAGGCAAAACATAATGAAAACAAAAAAAATTATAGGTCAAAAATGACATCTGATCAAAAGGCAAAACGCAATAATACCAAAATGCTTATAGATCAAAACTGAAATCCATTAGTATTGAGTCTGCTGTTTCAAAGTTCCATGACCTGGCTGCAGAGGGTCCTGTGTATATTTGTATTTGTTGCAACCAGCTATGGTAGGAGCAAAGTGTTCTAAATGCATAAAAGCTGAAAGATTTAAACCCTGATATCCGTAAAGATCTTGGTGATAAAACAAGCATAGGTGATGTTAAATAGGTTTGTAAAACACACCATAGTTATTTAGTAAAAAAAATTCCACCATGCGCTGTTGTTAATGGTTTGGCATTTCCAAAAAAAACAGCATTCTTTGATTTAAATGAATTAGAGTGTAGATTACTAGCTCCAAGAACTGCTTTTCAGAAGTCAATGCAAGCTCCCAGAGGAAAACAACTTAGAATACGTGGTAATATTAGTCGGCGACACAGTGGCCAAGCGGTTAATGTGCTCGGCTCATAATTCTAAGGTCATGAGTTCGAGCCCCGGCCAGACCACTGTGTTGCGTCCTTGAACAAGACACTTTACCCGACTTTGTTCTAGTCGACTCAGCTGTATAAGTGAGTACCAGTTCTGCTGGCAGCTAGCCTGCGATAGATTAGTGTCCTGTCCAGGGGGAGTCAAAGACTCTCATCCACCTAACACTACGGAAACCAGATACAAGCGCGGCCTAATGGGCCAGTAGCCTTGAGAAAGGAGTTAGCTTTTTATTTTATTGGTAATTTTCCTGCTGATGTAGCAAGTACAGTCAGCATGTTGCCATGGTTACCAAGTTAGGCTGGAATAATTAAAGTCAATTTGAAAAGAAAGCTCCAGTAAAAGAGTCCTGCATTATCAATGAATGTAAGACCTCATAAGGTAGTGTAAGCAGCAGATTGGCTGATGAATAATAGCAGTCTATAGTAAAGCAATATGAGGGGATTGTTTTCAATCCACAATGGGCTAATCGATATGGCAAACAAATCGAGCAGAAACAAAATTTGAATGATACTTGTGGTGAACGATCTGCAAAAACTGTTGAGAAAAGTAATAATAGTGACTCTGGAAAAATTGACGATGAAGATAACTTAAGTGAAGATGAAGATAAAATGCCTTCAGGTGTTACTGATACTATGTTAACATCAACTGACTTTTTGGAAGACAATGAGCGTCAGCATATATTTAACATTGCTCCAGCAGAAGATAATATACCCTTAAGTATATTCAGGGATAAATTCTCAGAAGAACTAGCATATCCTGGAATATTTGTTGGTCCACCTCGCACATTAAGTAAGCAAATTCATTATAGTGATAGGTGTAAATCGGAACTGAGAAGGTCAGAGAGAAGAGTAGCTTTGACTTTGAACTTTATTACCATATTTTTGCATAAATGTATTTGACAGGTGAATAGTTATAGAAATCACAGGTAAATGTTGCTCAGAAGTAGTACAAGCTAATCTAAGCTGAGCAACAAGAAAATATTGAAGTTAAGAATTAAATTACAGTCGCAGGTAATAAGCTCGGTAAAGAATAAGTTAAGTTAACAAAGAAAGAAAAAAGAAAAAAAAGTGGGAAAATACTGTAAAAGGGAAAAACGATGTTAACGTAGACATATTCAGTGTTTAAAGTAGGTCTCTAACAATGATTCTTTCATTATCTGTTTAAATGATCTCAGGGGAGGGTTTTTAAGCTTTATATCAATTTGATTCCAAACAGTGGGACCCATGAACTTGAAAATTAATTTGCCATAATTTGTTTTAATGGATGGAGTGTAATAACTCGCTTTAGAAGCAAGACTTGTTCTGTACTGAGACACTTTGGAAGAAGTTTACGTATGCATTTGGTAGCTGGTTGTGATAATGAAACATACATAAAGCATTATGAAAAAGAACAAGATCCTTAGTTTTTAGTAATTTCAGTTTTGCATATAGTGGATAAGAATGTTCATCTCGTTTTGAGAATGTAATAATTCAAAAAGGAAGTTGATCCAGAAAAGCACTACCGTGAGCTTATAATGCTCTTTACTCTCTTTAATGCATGGAGAAATGAAGAAACTGACTTGCTTCGTGTATTTTCATCTTACCAAGAACATTATAATGCACTCTCTAACAAAATTGATGGGTAAATGGAACAATATGCTGTATGCAATGAAAACTTTAACGAAATACAACAAGACATAAATAGAATAGAAGAAAGTTATGACTCTGTATCACCTTGTACTGAAAGCAAAGAGCAACAAGACTGTAGTGAAGTTGATCAGGATTTGCACCCTGACTTCAAGGAGAATTACAATCAGTCAGATGAAATAGGAATACCATCTTCTGATTCCAGGTTTGAGCCAATGATACTTAATGAGTTGCCAGATGACAAGTATGGACATACTGTCCAAACATTGAATAAAGAACAGAAGGAACTCTTTTATCAGATGTTGCATATTATCAAAACATCTGATGAGCCTTTCTGTTGTTTTCTATCTGGAGGACCAGGAGTAGGCAAGTCACATGTAACTAAAGCCTTGTATCAAGCATAACTGAAGTACTATAATACTTGAACAGATGATAACTTTGCAAAAATCAAAGTTTTAATGCTAGCACCCACAGGTAAAGCTGCATAATTTATATCATCAAGGGTAATACTATACATAGTGCACTAGCAATACAAGCATGCCAGTCACAAAAAACCTACAAATGTCTTGACTCAAGTGTATTGAATTCCCTTAGAAGTCAGCTTGGTGGTGTCAAACTCATTTTCATAGATGAAATACTAATGGTTGGTAACACAATGTTTAATGTACAAATCAATAAAAGACTAAAAGACATCAAAGGAAGCCCACTACCCTTTGGGGGTGTGAGTATTATGACTATTGGTGATCTATTCCAGCTGCAGCCATTCATAGACGGTTACATATTCAAATATTTGAACACACAATATGGCATTCTTGCTCCAAATTTATGGCAAGATTTGTTTAAAATGTTTGAATTGCATCAAATCATGAAACAAGGAGAAAAAAGCAAATTGCAGAAATGCTCAACAGATTAAGAGAAGGTAATCATACTAAAGAAGATATAAAATTTAAAGAAAGAATACTAAAAATCCAATAGTACCAGTTATTATCCAATAGGTTCTCCACACTTGTTCATACAAAATGCTAAAGTAAATGAATTTAATGAAAGAGCACACCAAACTATCCCAGGGATTACATACACTATTAATGCCCATGACAGTGTCATAGGAGCTGAATCGCAACAGCTACGAAATAAGATATTGAAGCAAATACCAAGTGTCCCCAGGAAAATAAAACAACTACATATTACACTGAATCTAAAAGTAGTTGAGAGAACTTAAATATCTCTAAACACCAGAACAGATGATGGAGTGACAAATGGGGCTGGTAATGTAATTAGGTTAATACAAGTTAATAACAAAATCTTCAGACCGTTAGTTATAATATGGTTTCAGTTTGACCACCCTGAAATTGGCTCTAAAACTAGGCATGAAAACAGACAGTTGAATGTTCAAGGAATTGACCCTACATGGACCCCAATCAAACCAGTTACTGCACAATTTGCTGTTGGTAGAAATAAAACTGTTCAAGTTGTAAGAAAACAACTTCCATTGAGACCAGCTGCTGCTAAAACCATCCATAGATCTCAAGAAGATACAGAATCTAGAATTGTTGTTAACTTTGAAACCAGGAGAGCTGTTCCTCATATACATTATGTACACTAAGTAGGGTGACAACAATAGGGGGTCTGTGCATCACTATTCTAAGTGCTGTGAAAATATCTGTATGTCCTGATGTTCAGAAAGAAATGGAATGTCTAAGAACAGAAGGCAAACTTGAACTTTGAATTTCACCTGTTTGCAATACAAATCAAAATGCTATACAGATTTATGTTTCATAAATGCACGTTCTTTCCATAAGCACATCAATGACGTAAGAGCAGAATACAGATACCATTATTTTTGCTGAAACTCGATTCAAGCATAATGACAGCAATACTGTGTATAAAATTGACAGCTACTCTTTATATCAAAATGATGGCATATCAAATCCTAATGAAAGGCCATGTGGTGGGTGTTAGTTTTACGCTCCTTGATATATATTGATTAACTTAAGCACAAATTAGTAACTTTATTGATTTACGGATTAATAGACTTCAGCCAATCATGTAACAACTTTGTTTATACTTAACACAGCACGTGTTTTTTATACCCACGTTGGGCAGAACAAGTTTTATTCTAATGATAGCTAGGGCGGAATTATCATCCCAAACTTACGAACGACAAAGAAAAAAAGAAAGAAAAATTTAGAGTAACTTGTGCATCTGGCGACTAAAGTAAGTCCTTTTATTATTACTTCTTAGTTATGTAGCGATAACAGCAATTTAGGTCAGCTTGAATTGGCCTTCTCTTGTTTTCTTGTTTAGGCATTTAACTTGCTCGTGTTTACATTTGTCTGATTAATTACATTGAATACTAGATAATTATGATAGTCTACGCCTTTAGAGTTATAAATCGGGTTTCTATTCATTAATGTTTTAGTTTGAACCGCATTATTCTACCATTGCATTACTCCACCATCGCATTGTTCTACCATCACTTTAAAATCTGTCACCACGTTATCTTATCAACGAGCCATTGTTGTTGACATTAGAACACCTTTGAGATCAGATGAAAGCCATAAAATAAATGTTAGATGAACATGCGCGTTTTACTCAACCTCCGAATTGCATTTGAACTTGTTTGTTTACATAGTGGGTCAGGAGGATTACGGCTAGTTATATCTACCTTCTACCTATAGTGGGACTGCAGTATACAGTCGCATTGATTGCTATCCTTGGTATCCTTATTGCCATAACCATTATGGTATAGAGCTAACAGTGATAAGATTTATGATAGTTCCACATATAACTGTCATAGCAATTTATCGCTCACCTAATGTAACAATAAGACAGCTTTAATTGTCTTGCTTTCGAAGGAATCTTAAATTTGTCTTCAATGACACAATTGAAAATACTTATTGGCGATTTTAATATTAACTGGTTAAAAAATTAGGAACAAACTGCTGTGTATAATCTTTTGATTAGAGATAAACAATACAGACAGTTAATATCGTGCTACACTACAGATAACAAAACTTGCATTGATCAAATATACACTAATTTACTAGAAACAGTTATAAAAGCTAATGTACTGGAGAACTATTTCTCTGACCAAAAGCAATTTTTGCATTGCTCACTTGTTAGGTAAGTACTTCTTATATACTGAAGTTAAGTAATATTCCATTCATATAATCATAATTTTGCAATTTAATTTTGTCAGTCCACAAAGTTACCATTTTGTACTGATCGTTAATTGATTCATGTGACTAAATTACTTGTAGTTTGCCTTGTTGCCAATTATGTTTTGTTCGGAGAGACTTCACTCTGTGTTCAGTTGTTTAATTCAATTTTGTTATTATTGATCCCAAACCCAGAACCACAGAGCTTAACATCAAGGAACTGAGGTCTCTACAGCAAAACTCCTATTATTTCTTTTATGTACTGTACCACGTTTCAGCCATCTCATACAAGGTAAGTTGAAACTGACACATAATATCAAACTGTCATCCTTTTTGCATTACAGTTCTCTCATTTTTGATGCAAAGAAATGCTATTGATATCATGTCGTATTCTTTGCTGCAGTAAACAAGCCTCTCAAGATGATTGCCAAAATTTAGACGAGTCACAAACAAGTAAGTGCAATAATATAAACAAAAATACAATAATATAAATACTTTTTTTCAAATATTTTTTACTAGCATATTTATATTTCTTTTTCCAAAAAGGAAAATGAATCAAAACGAAACATATCAAATTATTTTTTAATTGATTTACTTTTATTAATTACATTTAAATGCCAAGCAATTTTACAAGAGCAATGGGATGTCTTGGTCTTAGGTTAAATGAGTGCATATATGAACTGTCTTTATTTTAAAAGAAAATCATAACATTCCTTGTCGCCTTTTTTAGAGATTTTCACAACTAACCCCTTATTCAGTCATAGCTCCAACATCTGCGTTGAGTCCCCAGTCCCTAGGTTTTGTAATGAGTTTTGTACATCTCCGTTTATGTCAGCATCAAGAAGATTACTATATATTTCTCTTTTTTTTTAGTTCTAAAGGGATATGTTCACCGACTGATGAAAGTAAAAAATGTTGTGAATTTCCAACAAAGTACTTCGAATGTAAAGTCCAAAGTCAGATGACAAAGCAATTCACGTGGTATCCTATTCACCAGAGAAAAGAGTGAACTTGCTGCAGGCTTTTCTCCAAAAGTCGCCAGTTCAAATCACTGGAACCAAAAGAAAGAGTGCAGCCTCGAGCAAATACCAGATTCCTAAAACAGCAAAGATCAGGCCTACAGCACTCACTCTTACGTACAATGAATCTACTTACGTATACTGTACAACAAGTTCTGAAAGCTAAATTATATGATGAAGTTGACATGACAGTAGAAGTTATTTCCAGACCAGAAAACAAGGATCGACTAATTAAAAATGGCAAACCAAATTACAAGGTGGACTGTTTAGTAGCAGATCAATCAGGTTCCATGAAGCTAGTATTGTGGAAAGAAGAGATTGACAAAATTATTGCTGGCCATAGTTTCAAAAATATATGAAAGTACGCATATTTTCTGACGAGACCTACGTAAACACCAATGAATCAACCATCATCACAGCCCATATCAGAACTTAGTGTCACCGAGTTAAAAGAATTGCTTCTCCATGCTGGTACAATAAAAGTGGTTGTAGTCAACTCTGCTAGACCACTTGTACAATTTTTACCACTCGGAATTGCAGTGTAGCTGTTAAGTACATGTATATCAATCAGCAAACTATTCTGTTCTTCACCATTTGACAGTTGACAACAGCTACTGTAGTAGCTTTAATAGCTGCATTTCATTTTTTAAACAACATTGAAACCACTCGTTGTAGTTTATATTTCATTATCAAGCTTCCTTTGCAAGCTTATCGTTTAAGTGCTTACTTTGCTAACTATATATACAAAGAAGAAAATTCTTTGTCAGTTACTTATGGAGTGGAGATGTGTATGGTAGTTGAATTTACTTGTTTCAAGCTAAAGTTGAGTTTCTTCTCAATCTTGGGCATACATCAGAGCCCAAAGAGTATTTTTTCATCGCTTGAATTGTTAGTAATGTTGAGAATTATTAGTACTTCAAATAATGAAACCATTCTTTACAAGTGTAAATGTTTATTGTTGACATTAAAAGTTTAAATGTTGTTCTTAATAAAACCTTTGAAAAACTTAATCTGCTCTTTTTGTGGTACTTGTCTATTATCGCTTTTCCTTGGTATCGTTAGTTTAGTGAGCCCAGAGACAAAAGACATAGGCTGTTATTAGGTAAACATGAGTTTTGAAATGCAAATTTCCAGCAATTTACAGTACACTAAACGTCCGGACACTATCCAAAATTGGCAAATACAAGGAATTAATCCACTGCACAAAGAAACTGCAGGTTGATGTCACGAGCATTCAAGAGCATAGGTTTTATCACCCAGATACAGAAATCCAGCAACAATCTCTGCATGGAAGAACGGCCAAGGCTTCACAATCAGAGGTGTAGGCCTGCTACTCTCGCCACGAGCATCAAACAACTTACTGAAGGTGGAAAAGATATTGCCATGCATAATGATCTACCGTAATTGCCTGCTACAGCCCAATAAACGTCTCTGCCTAAGCAGACGTCACCCAATTCTACCAAGAGCTGAAGGACACAACTGACGCGGTCCCAGCACACAATGTTCTCACAGTTGCTGGGGACTTTTATGCCCGAATAGGCCCAGGAGACACAGCCTTTACTTACAACCATGCAACTAATCGCAATGGTGAAATGCTGGTCGATTACACCAAAGAGTCCAGCTAATGGTTGCAAATACCAAATTTATGAACCCAGCAAGCAAATTGTGGACTTTCAACATCCGTCTGGTAGCCGCTCACAAATAGACTACATTCTTATTAGGAAGAAATGGAAGAAAAACATCAGGAATTGCCAGTCCTACTCGGCATTCAATAGTATTGGCTCTGATCACTGTATTGTCTCCTGTACCACTTGCTTAAGTATTAGATCGTCTAAAAGGCCCGACTCTAACCCAATGAAAAACATCGACTGGAAGCTGGTTTCCTCAAAAACTACCACCCGTCAACGATTTGTTATTGATGTGAGAAACTGTTACGATGCGCTTTCACAACCAGAGGATGATATCGAGACAATCTATAATAACATCAACAAATGTACTGAGGAGGTTGCTCTATCAACTCTACTCAAAAAGAAAAAACAAAAATCCCCACCACTAAGCACTCACTCTTTGATTAAGGAAGCACAAAATGCTGTCATCGCTGCAAGAATGCAACATTAGGGTAAACCATCAGTGGCCTCACTTCAAAAGATCAACAAAGCTCAGAGGAAGCTCGACAAACCTACACCAATGCAGAAGCAGAATATGTCCAAGAAAAAATTGACTGTCTACCACCCAAAAATGCAAACCATTAGCATGTCACTTCCTGAGATACTATATCCTACTACCTTACAGATCGCAAAAGCAAACCATTCATTCGTGTAAATGGGGGCTTGTTATCAGAAAGGAAAAAGAAATGGTAAGAACACTTCAAAAACCTCCTAGGTGCAACTCCAATAATCTTGGAAGACCAAAATTTACCAAAGATCCAGATTCTGACACCCATAACATAAGCACGAACCCTTCACCATGGAAGAGCTCAAAGAAGTAACCAACAACCTTAATACCTTAAAAGTCCAAAAGTTCTCAGGTCTTAATAATATTCCCGCACTCATCTGAAAAGATCCAACATTCCACGACCTATTGCTGCATATCTGTAACTACATGTTTCTCCACCTTAACCCACCATCACCATGGCAGAAGTTTGGTACCACTCCCCTATCCAAAAAAGGATACCTGACCATACCAACAAACATGGCATAACATTGTCCGCGATAGCTTAGAACCAAGATCTACAACAAGCTCCTATTAAGATGTGTCGTCCCTGAAGTCGATCCTCTGCTGCGCAAAAACCAAAACAGATTCAGAAAAGGACGTTCAACAATCTCCCAAATCCTATCCCTAAGGCGCATCATTGAAGAAAAGCAGAAGTACAACAAGGAACTAACGTTATGCTTTGTGGACTTCCGCAAGGCATTCGATTCGATATATAGACAAGCCATTTTTGACATTCTTCCACTCTACAGAATTCCCAAACCTATTGTTGAGGCTATAAAGTCATTGTATCCTCAAGCTACTGTCATCACATCAGATGGAGAGACAGAGTTTTTTGATATCACAGCTGGGCGATACCCTTGCTCCATTCTTCTTCGTCATTGTCCTTGACTACATACTTCATTTATCCATGACAGTTTGAACAACTGGGGTCTACAGATCCAACGCAGGCATAGTCCAAGACACCCTGCACAGCACCTCACAGACCTTAATTATGCAGATGATTTGACGCTTGTCACAGAACTAGCTAAAGATGCTTAGGCGCTCCTCCATTCTTTGGAAGGGGCTGCCACTCTTATTGGGCTTTATTGTAACGAGAGCAAGACAGAGTACATTAACACTACTGAACGCTTCCAAAATCTGAAACCTGTTTCTGGAGCAAACATCAAAAGGGTCCAAGACTTCAAATATGTTGGATCGTAGATAGTTGACCCAGAAAAGGACTTTCGAAAATCGCTAGCCTAGGCAGCCTGCAACAAACTTCAAAAGCTCTGGCAATCAAATTCATCAAGGGATTACAAAGTCTTCTTGTTCCAGTATGTAGTTTAACCAGTTCTTCTCTACGGTGCAGAGACCTGGACTTTGGCACAAACAACTTAAAAAAGCTGGTCGGCACATATACTAACCTTCTTCGCCGAATGCAGAATATTCTTGGTCTGAGCACGCAACAAAGGAGAGAATTTACGGAAGCCTACCCCCTTTTTCAGATACTCTAATACGTCGATGTCTCCAGTTTGCAGGACACTGCTTAAGAGCAGCGAGTGAAGTCATCTTAACGCTTCTGCTATGGAACCTAATCTCCCGATCCAAAAGGACATAGCCACAAACGCTATCATGCGACTTGGGTATTGAAGTTGGTGAAATGAGACAGGCCATGAGGGACCTACAGAGCCAAGGAAGCAAACCTCTCTTGACCCACGGTGGCTCTAGCATACGTGTGGAGGTACCTCTAGTACTTACTACCATGCCTTTAAATTCCCTTGGGAACAAAGGGCTGCAACAAAAAACCTATGAGGCGCAATGAGGGAATAAAAATAGTTTAATGTCCAGATCTAGACTTCAATTAGATATTTTAGGACTTGTAACCTTTTAAAGCTTTTCTTCTTGAATAAAAAGTCTTTGTTTACTTATAAGTTTAACAAATCAAATTCACTTTAATTGTAATAAATTAAAACAAAAACAATCCGCAGTCTTGTCTCACCATTTCGGCAAGCAGTGCACACAGCCACTGCCTGTAGCCCGCAAAACTGAGAATTGCAATACTGTTATTATAATAGAAACTGAAATATCTTTGATGATGTGAACTCTGCATTGAAAAGTTTAATAGATCAATGGACCACAATTACATAGTTTTTTTTACTCAGTTGTCTCTAGATTGTTTCCTCTCAATTGCTGGCTCTTCCATTTTTCCTTTAAATTCTGCTTTTCACTGACACGGTTTTAGTTTTACTTAGATTGTTATCTATATGGTTCGATCGTATTATCTGCAACATGTGTTGTTCTTTTTCAAGTTCAAGGGCACCAGTTACACACTCATGACCAATGACAATTATTTAGTAATATATTTGTACAATAAAACAGATATAAAAGAAAAAGAGTAAAAATAGTCGGGCCATTCAAATTGCTTTCAGGCCTGGCAGATTTTATCTGCTACCAGCTGACCAGTGCTGAAAAAAGTTAGTTTTCATCCCTGGTACACACTAACTAATAAACCCAATTAAGTACAACTGTAACCAGGGGCTGAACTACAGGGTTTTTTTTGCTATGCTTACTTATCAAATATCTTTTTTCACTCTACTTAAAGATAAACTTTGTATAGGATTGTGCATGCCATTGTGTAGTATTCGCTATAATTTTATATGTAAAATTGGCTACCATGCATTTTACAACGTTTTTGGCAAAAAAACATCCCCAGCATTAAGGTAAGAATAGACCAGACCTTGCTAATCTGTGTTTGGGTTTTTCTATGTGGTGGCTATTCTAAAACACAGCATTTTTCTGTTTTTAACCCTGTAACAAGCCAAGACCATACTTACTAAGCTCCAAAAATCAAGGTAGTGAAACATCCAATCAATCCAGGAAGGAAACATAATCATTCTTTTGTTGAACGATTTTTGAAAACTTTTGAATTTCTTGTATGCTGACTTCTGTCCTTCAACAAACAAAACATGATTTAAAGAAATAAATATAAGAATCCAAAAAACCCTTTTAATTAATAGTTTATATATTATAAAATAATTGACTTTCAAATCAAAGCTGCTACAATCTGTAAAACAAAACAACCCTACAGTTATTTTTAAATGATCATCTAGAAATTATAGATGTTCGATAAAAAATAACTATTGGTTTGTTGCGTAATGTTTCATTGAATTTAACCAGCTGATTCGGAACACTTGTGCTGGTGATTATAAACTTGTAATTGGGCAGTAAACTGGTACTGAGGCTTAAGAGTTGGAAGGAACTTGATTACTATAGCCTGTACTGGTCACTAAAAACTAACGGGAGCTGGAACGTTAGAAGCTGTGGACTGAGCTAATGTGGCCTTGTGTGGCCTTATCAGTGAAATTTACAGTGTTAGGCCTTTTTGTTTGACACATGCAATCACATGTAGGCACACACATGAACTGAGTTACGGATGCTTTTAATTGCATGCAGGAAATGCAAAATTATATCAAAATTTGACAATGTGAAATTAGTGAAAATTTGTTGTGCTACCTACAGGGCAGTGTATGTTAAACAGCCAATTAGATGATAGTGTGACTGTGTCAACCACATTTTCATTTGGCTTGTTTCCTGTTTTGCATTGGTTTAAAGTATTGTCAGCACTACAGGTTCCATTGTGGAACTGCCGAAAAAAGTACCACATTTTCAGTCAGAAGAGGCAGAGTCCATTGTACTTAATATGGAGTCAGATGAAGAACCTGTATTAAGCAACATTTCTTCAGATATTTTTGAAAGTTCTGTTTGAGTTCTCTGATTGAAAACAAAAAACAATCACATTGACCAGTAGATTTTGACATTTTTGAACACTGAACAATAAGGAATTGATTTTACTTAATACTACAGTACATTGATCACATTTTTTAAAACAATAATGATTACACATATTGGCACGATCCACTTTAGTTTAAAGCTAGTTTCAAGAAGTGGTGTATTTCAAAAAACAGATCAAATTATAAAGTAACATGCATGTTTCTCAAATAAATTGGGTGTTTTATGTTGGACATATTTTCTTTAAACAGCTTGGTAAGCACAAATTTTACTTGGTATTTCCTATTTTGCACCCAAAAAAGTACCCGACCGTGCAAATCGCACGTGCAAATTGGTTTACGAGTGCAAATCCCTGCATTTGTGTATCTTGCTTGCGAAAAAGCCTGCAGTATATACTCTCTGATATTTTCAGAAGTAACCATAAATAATTTAGATACATTTTGATATCAGGGGTGACAAATTTAGTCACAACTGCCAGTTTTTGAGTGATTTAATATTCTCTTAAATACTCCAAGCCCTGAAAAGTTTAAGTCTAAAAATAGTATTTGGCTTAAATTAAAAATAGTTTTTTCTTTATTTCCCAACAAAAAATTCCTTAATCTGTTATTTCCAATAGTCTGAACAAGAGTGTTGTCAGATTACAAGTGTAAATCTTAATTTTTGTCCAGGGCTTTTTTTTCAGCTCCTCAAAAACTTTTCTGGTTATTACCCAATTATCCCTCAAAGAATGTAGAAAACTGCAAGAGAGTCCAGTTTTACAATTAACATGGCGCATGACCCTGATCCCCATAGGAGTTTGACACTGTCATCACCAGCTGAACCACAGCATCTGGTACTTATAATTACTGCTGGCAACAACCCTGTACACATAGCAAAAATTACAGAGTAATTATTGTTGTTTTTCAACAAAACTCCAGCAAAATTGGCACATCATGCCAATAAAACAAATGATTTGATACAATCATACTATTGCCTTAGCAAATTTGTAACTTCATGTGAAACTTTAAATTAATGTTGAAATTTCATTTCAAAATAGTCAGAGTGATTTGTCTCCAATAATATTTAGAACAATTTCTAATGATTAACAATACAAGTGAAGTTCACTTCAAAACAACAGAACACATTCTTTGATGTTTTTCCAATAAAAACAAGTAATTGTCATGGAAATACACTCACCATGTATGACTTAAGGCAGTCCTGAAACGTCTTTGCCATGAGAGCAACAGCGTGGCTACTTTGGTCAATTAGGGCCCTGTTGGAACTGATGATGGCCGACATGCAACAGTAACATTGATTTTCGTCCATAAAATGTAAAAATATTGCTGTCAGGAATTGGAGCAGTGGGCAGTAACGGAGGTCTGAGTGAACCTGTGCTAACACATACAGAATTTCTCTACAAGTTCTTTTCCCTTCCTCATTGAGAAAATAATAGCAGGACTTTCCTTTGCCAAGAAACATGCCATCATGTAAATGCTTAGGAACCAGAATTCCTGCAGTATTAATGAGATGAATAATTAATACTGGTTTATAAAAAAGAAAACCAAAATTTCATTAACTACATCTTACATTGAAAAGTATTATTTTAAGGAACAACTTACATTCATTTGTCAAACTGAAAGAAAAAAAAGATCACAAGCATTGCTTACTCAAACTTCTAAATCTGCACTTGAATTAGACATCGCATAGCTACTTTCGCTAGTACTCTTCCAGATCAAAGGAATTTTTTCTCTTGTTATTCAATAAAATAAATTCTACACACCTCAAGTCCCAGTACAGTAAATTCTCCCCATTAGAGCCGAAACTTTTTATTGAACGAGTTAGTTTGCTTAGTTTAGTTGTTTGATCAGTTCTCATTTTCTCATTACCAAATGTCTCGTTTTAGGTGTGTTGTGTTAAGGAGAAACTAGATGTTGATAACTAGTACTAACTGGGACTAAAAAAGTGTTACTGTAGGCACAATTTAATGTAGACAAACAATTTCTTTTAATTTTCAAAACCTCCAGAATTACGTTTTATGGCATTACAACATTTTCGATTATTTTACAAAATGTTTTCTATCCACTTTATAGCATCAAACTTTTCAGCAGAAAAATTACTAGCACGGCCTGTAAATTGATATTCAAAACCCATAAAAGCTGATATATAGCTGCTACAGAGCTGACTAGCTACCAACGGGTGTTTATACCTTGTAACCGTGGGATAGTTTTTCGTGTAGCATGCCACATAATTTGTTACAACACCTTTCATGTAAGCAACACAGCTTTCTTTCACATGATATATTTTTGTCAAAATTTTTGCGACCGGTTAAAAGCAAAAAAAAAATCGTTGGTACAAAACTAGCTATCACCGCCTTTTTGGACGTATGACATTAATTACTCTTCCAGATCTCTAGAGAGCACGTACGCCTTTTTTCGGCATTGGCTTGTTTTCCCTCTGAAAGCACAGAATCTATCCATACTAGTTCATCTTCACAACAGGTCTTAGGAGATAAACTACTTACCAATTTCTTCTTGAACATCGAGAAAAGAATTAGGAGAATTCACTGGGGACTCTGAACCTAGGCATGCCTGATTCCACATGCCACATCTCATCTTCGGCTCAATTCCTTGACGAACAAACGATTTAAGCTTTGTAGATGGGGCACTACCTGGGTTTCTAGACCATCGATGCAATACTTCCTTTAGCTCTTCTTCCGAATACTTGATATTTGGTACGAAAATTTTGCGCTCGCTTGAACCACCATAAACTGTATCGCCTCGCTCTGAGAGAACCAATTTTGAAAAACAAGGTCTATAAACGTTTGAAAGCTCCATGTATTTAGCAGAAGTTAAATAAAGTTAACTCCAAGAAGTCCAAGCAAAAAATCACATCCACGATTTAATACTGAAGTCTGAAGGTAAGGCGCGCAGATGGTGTGAAAGATCGACCGCCAGTGAACGTGGGTGTTCACAGGTCAACAGAAAGGTCGAGTCAGTTGATCTCTGTTGGTCTTCAGTTTTCTTGTGTTACACTATTCAAAGCCATAACAAGGATAACAATTTACCAGGTCTAGTCGATGCTGTTTTCGTTCCCACTTGTAATGTTCAGCTTACTTTTAGTTTGACTCAGTCTATAAATATTTTGGAATCTGTCATAAGAACTGCTTGAGGACAGAAGACTGGGGCCTAGTCGTAGTTGCTGCGGCATACACGACGTCGGGGCGTCTGATTTGATGTATAGCAAGACATGTGGCATGATATTCTTCGAAAACATTTAGGAAAATTCTTAAGGCATAAATTTCCAAATATTCTTCTTGACCTTGTTTGTGTTTCTTCTGGAATTAAGTTTGCTTTGCTGTTTGATTATGCCTGCATCCAGCCAGAAAACCTCCATCGAATGTGTTCAGACCTATTTGAAAGCGGTCTCATCGTCAGGCCTTTGGACATTGTGCAGGTTGAGCAAGATGTGTTCATTTGTTGTATAGGAAATCTACTCCGAATTTTGCGTCAAAGACTTGATCAGAAGTTGACAACTTTTATTGACGTATCAGGGCAATTAAAAGTCCCATGCATTATTCACGGAGAGAAATTGAACGAATTGTTGACCACTCTAGAAAATCTTGTTAAGAAACTAAATAAATTTTATCAGCACACCACCGAAATTAGAGCAGTATCTGCCGGTAGTGAGAAGATTAGAGATACAAACAGCCTTCATGGTGGACTCATAAGGCTTCTAAATGACGATAAAGCCAATTTAAGTACTGTGTTTGGTTTTTTCCTCGACTATCCAGTCGTGTATTGGCAAGATAATAACAGCAACTACAACTGTCTGGAAATGTGCCCACTCCATGTCTTCAGGATAAAGTTAGAGGTTTCTGAGCAGCTGATTGATAATAACAAAACATTTAGTTTATGCCACCAAGAACTGAAGCGTGAATTGAGAGACAGGGAAAAGTGGCATCATATTCTATATTCGTTCAGTGCGCCTGCAGTGCTCGAAGGTCACTGCACAGAACGGGTCACTACTTGGTTTAGAGACTTGAAAGATCAGATTAGTCCTAGTTTAAAAGAATTTCTCCACTTGAGTTGTGATCTTGTTGCTGGCCAACAAGTTGCACTGTAACTCATTAAGAGTCGTACAATAGGTGAATGACAGTCTATGAAACTTGTGTCAAAAAATATAAACATGTTTGATTGTACATGCTAAAAAAAATCCATTATTTCTCTTTATATTTTCAACAGAGACAGGCGCTGGCAGAGGTGTTTTTAGCATTTTCAATTTTCCTAAAATTTGAAAAAACTAAAGGGTAATTCCATGTAATGGATATTACACTGTTTCCCAACCATCACAACAAAAGTTTATTTATTTGATAGATCTTTACTCCAATTGAATCAGAAATGCATTTTAACGATAAATTGAAAGTTGAATAAAACTTACATATATTCATTATATTCACAATTTGTGTCATTTTTAAATTATGTATGAATTTCAATATGTAATGGACATTACACCAGATGAGACACATGTATTTCTTTACTCTGTACAAGCAAAGGCCTACCATCCGAACGATGCGACCTCGGCCGAACGCCACGTTTTTATATACAGTGCTTGGGCTGCACAATAAAGTCCATAAAATATAAGGTGAAAACACTGAAGTAAAATTCAAAAATGGAAATTAGGTGTGTCTGTATGGTTTTTGGGCTTTTTGGGGGAGTTAGCAAGTAGTTAGTGTAAGCTGGAGAAGGGGGAAGAGAGA
>JAOBRD020340355.1:3304-20887 GCA_027575215.2 Hydrozoanthus sils | reverse complement strand
TTATACAGTTAACAGTCCCACAAAAGGTGTGAAAGTGCTTAGTTTTTGTACCTGTTGTCAAGTTCGGCAAGCTGTGTTTCAATGGCTCTTGCACCAGTGTCCTTGGTGATCCTTTGCAATAACTGGAATGTCTGCTGGAACAACTTCAGCAGAAACTCTTCAAACTCAGCTGGTACACAGTTCTTTGACAACAGTTCATTGATGCAGTTCATAGCAAGAACCCCTACAGAACAAAGTGTGTGATATAAAAAATGTGGCCTAACACCATTCCCCCGAAAATAATTTTGCTGTCCATCCCTCCTGTTTACCTACAGCTTTCAAAACCATGTACCAACCTTGGCTTATGGCCTAACTCAAAGTCCTGGGAGGGGAAGTGAGTAGGAGTTTACCTTTATTAGCAGCCAGCAAAATTAACTTCATTATCTCTTATGCTGCCATTTTTTCAATTAGTGAACACTAAATCTTAACACTTTCCAGTTAATTTCCAAAGCCACTTACTTAAATTATATTTGCTGTTTTTTTTAGTTTTCTATCTACAAAGGGAGAAGAATCCAAGAAACTGGTATAAAAAATTACCTTTTTGCTTTTATTTTAGCTTAACAAAACTTTTCTGTTAGTAGCAAATAAATTATATTAAGGCACAAACTTTTGTTTACCACTCAAGAAGATGGTTCTGGTCCTCTTTTGAATTTTAGGACAATTATTATTAGGTATGTGCCATGAAGTCTAGTTTTCCAAATCCAAATAAAGCCCTGGTAGAATAGGCTATTAATACTTGGTAACTGTCTTCATGTTTTGTTCTAGTCCTTATTTTTAGCTTAAGGGGAACCTCTCAAAGTCACATCAATATTTGGTTAAAATGTTGTCTGGTCTGTGCTCTACTGTGTTGGTAAAATGAGTAAAAACAGCCGTCAAAAACTCAAAAATTAAAAAAATGTGATTGAAAAGCAGAATTTTGCCTTTTTTTTCTCAACCAGAAGTGTTACTTCTTTGATGATACACCTGACCTATGACGTAGACATGAGAACTCAAGTGCACATGAGTGCAGGCTAAATCTGCCTTTCACAGTGTTTGAGCAACCACTGGCCCTACACCGATGAACCATGATTGAAAATAATTGAAAGTGTTTTGCAAGCAAGTATTGCAGAACCGAATTCTCACATCTACATCACTTCTGGTGATCGGACTTTCAATTGAGAATGTTGAATTTTCATCATTGTTGTGGCAAATTGAATATCACAAATACATCAAGACTTCTAAAAAGATCTTTTTTATTGTACAGATAACATTTTCAAGGGAACACCAGGAGCGCTTTTGAGATTCCCTTTAAGTGGTAGGGTACCTTAGTAACCACCAGCCCTTTCTAGCTAATGTTGCTTAGTGCAATCTTACTGGCTGTCTCCTTATCATTAGCATTCAATGTGCAACACTGCTGACTTTTCATCACCAGTCTGATCCAACAAGCACATACAATGCTTATAATGTTGCTTTGTTTGGTTGGAAAATCAAGCTTAGAATTTAAGTTTTGCAGTAAATGCTGAAAAATTTTAAATTTTACTAACCTAAGTTAGCTCCTCCCAACACAGTACTGTTGGAACTTGTGCCCACATTACATCCAAACTCCGCAAAGTAAAATATTGTTGTGAGTAACATTGGGGTTATTGTGTTTGACAAGGGAATCCAGCTAAACAAATGACTTAGACACTGTAGTGCCAGCCCACTAACTTCCTCAGACTCAGGGTCTAAAGGAGGTAATGGATGTACAAGGTTCTGTCGTGACTTTGGAGATTGGTTTACAAACCGTCCTACTAATGAACTACTTGCTGACTGTTGCAGAGTTTGGTCAGTTAGAGGTGAGGTTGAGAAAAGTGACAATGGGCTACCACCACCACCGGTCACTGGAGGACTTGCACTACGTGCTGGAGACATGCCATGTGTTGGCGATGGTGGAGGTGTGACTGTTGCTGCCACACGACGATGCTTTTCCAAAACTCTTTCAAGAAGTTGAGTTAAAATTGACAGAACATTTGGTATTTCATTTAACAAAAGTCTATGAAGTTCCTCTTTGCGGGAAATACTGAGATCTTCCCTTGGAGAAGCTAGTTCTTCAGATGCTGTTTGTAGCATTACAAGCCCCAATGCTGTTGTGTGTTGCTGTTGAATAACCTTGACAAGAAAAAAACATTTGTCAGTCAAAATAATTTTAAATAATTGTTATTGTTTCTGACTTAATGCATTATACAGTAGTTTTAAAGTTTTAAGTCAATTTGTCATTGAGTAAAGTAAAATGATCAACTAAAGCTTAACATAACTGACAGAAACTCCTGATCAATAATCATGTCAAGTTTTAGAATGCTGGTATTTCAAGCATATGTTATCAATTAACAGGGAAGGGGTATGACCTAGCTTAGCTTACCCCTGCCTGTGAGGGCCAGCCTATTGACTTCTGATTGTTAGTTGCAGCTGTAGCTCTGTCAAACTGGCTACAAATTAAAAATCAAGTGTGGCTGAAACTGTTCTAACTTATTTAGAAGGCAGAGCTCCAAAGGACCTGTGTGTTCAGGGTCAGGCTTATTTGATCCAGTGGAGCAGTTTTCATGTTAACATGTCAGATATGCTTTTTGTTTACATTTATTGGTTTACACTTCTTCTATTTAAAGAAATATACCTGAAAGCTGATTTGTATAATAAGACTGCTAAAGTGCAAATACAAATTAAAGTTTCTTATCTTTTTAAAAACATGTGATTTGTATAATTTTTCCTAACACCCAGCTACTTTCTCCTACCATTCAGTGTTTTAATAATTTTACAAGATAAAGAAACTCTATTCCTGGTGAGTAACACACCTCTAGTATACTATTGAAGAAGTCTGGATAGAAATGTGGCCAGTCTATTCTACCAACATCTACTACCACTTTCACCAGTTTATTTTTCACAAATGCTGGAACACTGCGATGGTGGGAGAGTAGATACTGTGCCAGGAATTTGCGAATTTCTGACTTGTCTGTAGGTTGAACCCCAACCCACTGTTTGTTGATAAGATTCTGTAGAAGCAAAGAATAGGTTATTTAATAGCACACCATAGTTCAAGGTAAACATGAACTGGGATAACACTAGCCTGATACTGTAGCTACCTAACAACTCTAAATTCAGCCTTGTGCCCTACCCTTTCCCTTAAACCCAGCTTTGTAATAGGCCTTCCTCTCCTCTAAACCCTGCCTTGTCATCCCCTTTCTCCAAAACCCAGCACCCCTTAACCCTGTCTTGTCATCCCCTCTCCCCTAAACCAAACCTTACAATCCCCTCTCCCTATCATACCCCTCTCTCTTAAACCCATCCTTATCATCCCTCTCTCCACTAACCCTGCCTTATCATCTCCCTCTTCCCTAAACCCAGACTTCTCTCCACTAACCCTGCCTTAACATATCTTCTCTCCCCTAAACCCTAAATGATTGCTTTAGGGGAGATGGGATGAAAAGGCTTGGTTTATGGGAGAGGGGGACAAGGTTTGGTTTTGGAGAGACGATAATGATCATCCCCCTCTTCTCCCTTATCACCTCCACTCCCCTAAACCAAGCTTTATCATCCCCCTCTCCCCTTAATGCAGTCTTATCATCCCCCTTCACTAACCCAGCCATACAGTGGCACTCAAAATCATTTGTACATTTATCGCGATCATCTCGCGAGCAGATCGCAGTCACTGGTTCCCATCTGCTCGCAATTTAATCGCACCTTGATCACGATTTGCCTGAATTTTGATTGTGAAGAAATCGCGAGCATTTCTGATCGCAAGCAACACCAAATTGAAGTAGGTCTCGGTGTTCAAGTTTCAATTTGCAACCTTCAAACATTTTAAATTGCAATCATGCTTAAGTTCATGCTGGGGTCCATTTTATAACTCGAGTCAGTTACAGTAAGACGTTTAGTTTTATTTTAATGTTTTAAGAAGTTACTGTCCTGAGTTTTAGGTTCTGTGTCGAAAAAAAATTAAGCAAAACAAACGATCAAGTTACTTAAGGCATTCTTCTCATTAATCAAAAACCTCCGTTGTTTTAAACATCAGTCTTCAGATTTGTAGTCAGACTTCTGTGAACTTTTAAAACAAACAAATAACACAAAACAAAGTGAAACCACAAATAAATCTTACTTGCTAGATTATATCAACATTGCACAACATCTTTCTTAATTTATATTATGATCGTCACAATTTTGGCGAGGTTGACAAAATAAGACCCATTTTCAAGTTTCTTTCGTTTTCTGCTCTGTGGGACTTTCTCCTCGACTGCAGAAGATCCTCGACTGTGTCGGCGTAAAGCTTCTCGCTCCAACTTGGCATTGTGCACATGACAAGGAGAATTTCAAAGATATCCTGGACATTTCTGCAATCATGTTTGATATTCTCGTTGTAAAATTTTTGTCCCAAATTCCAGATCACAAGTAATAAGTAAGATACACCTCTTTTCAAATTTGTTTACGAGAACATGCTCTGAAACTTACAACACTTTATGTGGTTTTGTGCGGTCATTCCACCTGAGCGGCTGTGGACTGTCTGCAAGGCGCCACTGTTTTCACAAGCTTTACAAAACTTCTGTTAGTTTTACATTTTTAGAACAAGAAGCCCAATAGATAAAGATTTGTGAGAATTTGTTAGGTGCAACACGATTATAAGTTTCCTCCAAAGACTTGGTGTGCAAAAAAATATTTTTGCATAGTGCTAAAAGTGGATATAATATATTTTGCAAAGTTGAAAGTAATTTAAAAAAAGCTCCATAGCTTGATTGGGAAGCAATTACACACTAGTTACACAGTTTATTGATTGTTTGAAATGACCTATGGGCCAAGTTAAATTATGAAAGGAAAGTGTAAACAAACAGCGGATGTCACGCAAACATAATAGTGACGACGTGTGTGTTAATCAAAAATGTCTCAAGTTGCTGCCTGTTATTATGACTTGCTCCTACTCTTTGGAAAATTGGAAACCAGTGGTAGAAAACAAATGTAGAACAGGCCTTAGATAATCTGAATCTAAACTTAAAGTATTACTGCATGACAAATATGATTCCACGATCACCCAGCTTTGACTAACGACTACTCATGTTAACACAAAGATCTTCTGCGATAGTAACCCGCTCCAAACCCTGTTAATTCTACATAGATGAGTCAAGTTGTTTTAGTTGGTTGAAGAGGTTTGAAATATGTTATAGTACTCATTCATTCCAGAGTTGGATTAGGAGGTTGTTGATTAAAAGCATCCATCTTTCGAACAATCACATGCATGTTTGACTTCGTTGAACTCTGTTGATATAAAGAACGGAATGTGCAAGATTGATTCTCTTCAAAAGAGTTTTTTTAAGAAACAATTTGCTCACGATCAAGTCTCGTGCAAAATGCGAGCAAATTGCGATCATTTTGCAAGCAGATCGCAAGCTAACACATGCTCGCAATCGCAATTTGCTCACAAGCAAATGTATATATGATTCTGAGGGTCACTGTATCACCCCCTTTCCCCTAAACTCTCCCCTCCCTAAACTCATCCCTTAACTTCTGACTGGACATACCTCAAACACTGTGAGGGAGTACATAAGCACATAATGGTTTTGTGAATGGTTCATGAAATACACACAGTGATGCCATGCTCCTGACTGCTGGGAAAAGTTTTGCAGCACTTGCTCTTTTGAGAGAAAAGCAACAGTTACAACCATAGATTTACAGAACTTATACTTTGATTCTCAAGACATAATTTAAGTGCTTTAGTGACATTAACATCATATACTCTCTATCAACTGGCAATTTAATGCTACTATCGAAATCTAACCTGCTGTTTAACCAAAAACACTCTGACTTAAATTAACTGATTAAGGTAAACAAGTTATAACTTTTTATTATCTCTAGAAGCAAAATCCTTATTTTCAAATCTGCAAGAACTTTACTTCATGAAAAAATATACTTAAGTTGGTGAATGTCAAGTTTGAACCAAAAAAATAATATATTTGCTTAAAATTTCACATGCAAGTAAGAAAAGTGCACACTCAATATTATTGTTGTAAATTTCTTGAAATTTAGGGGTAAAACAATTTTTATCTTAATAGTTTCTTATGAATAAAGACATTACAATTCCCTTTTTGTGTAATGGCTGAATCATTTTTTTTCGTCGGCTTCCTCTTCCGAAACTTGTCACCTTGACAGCTTTCCCAAAACAGTAAAATAGCCCTTGATATTCACTGTTTCAGGAACCAATCAGAATGTGCAAAAATTGCTGATTTGGTATAAGTAATACTAATTATAAGAATCCAAAAGATACAGCAATGCTTCACAAGCATTTAGCTAACACAAAGATGACATGGAAGAAACATTGTAAGTTGTTGATACCTATTTCTCTCTTGCGATGATTGTTTGCTGATTCACTGAAGAACTCATTCATAAGAGCCTCAAGCGCATGCAGGGATGCTTCATCTGATGCCTTGAAACAGAGCAGTTCAGAGATCATTAGCTATTTAGCTAAAAGGCTAGGGCAGGTCTGATGACATCAGGGTTTTTGGGTTCTTGTCTTATAATCACAGCAACAGCATTTTTTGGTTCTATGAAAGATGTCAGGATTCTTTAGGCCCGTCACCAAAAAAACTACTGGGATTTTTTTGGGAATTGTGTTTTTCATCAGCTCAAATCAACAATATGGTAACATTATTTATATAAGAGTAATTTACTGGATATGTGAGAAAGTGAAGTAGGTTCAAGCAATGTCATTTGATTGATATTAAATGGAAATTGCAAAAGAGAAGTCTGAAAAATATTTCAGATTTCAACAGGATTCAAACCTTAGCCTCTGTGATACCAATGCAGTGCTCTAACCAATGGAGCTATAAAGCCACATCTGTTGGGAGCACATAAGTTATATTGGGTCCATCCATGCCATCCAAGGCTCAAATAATGTCAAATGCTGATTTAATTGATACTGGAAGTAAAAACATCAAGCTGATAATATTGGGATTTCATTTTCATTTATTAAGACGACAGCTGATCCAACCAAATCAAATAACTTGCCCATTGAGGTCAGCTCTGTTTTATGCAAATTTATGATGTGTTGTGCTGTGACTTGTACCTAAAATCCTTTGATATTATGTTGCCAACTTTTTACCCAGTTGGAAATCTTTTGAATTTTGGTAAAAGCTACTGATAAGTTGCTAGATGAGGAAACAAAACCAAACCAACTGCCTAACAAAGCTTTTGAGCTGAAAGATTTGTAGAAGTATTTCTCTAGATATGTCGCTAAAAATGGTAACCTTGAAGAATAATTCCACTAACAATAAGCGTTTAACATTGAATCTACCTCGCTTTCTTTGTCAAATTTTGTAAACCACTATAAAACAAATGAAAGAAAGTTTTTTTAACTTCAAGCACTTCACTTTCTATTAGAAACAGTTAGTTTTAGAACAAGTCAATATGGAATGAAAAGGGGAAGTACAAAGCAAACTCTATCACCTGATTACTGTGTACAGCAGGTACAAACTCTACGATTACAACAACTTGTAAATTGATCAATACTATAATTTACTTTTAAAATAAAGAGTCTAGTGCAAATTTGACACAAGTGACTTTTGACCAAGTTTTCAACTCTGTATAATTACCTCATTATACCTGTTTGGAGAACTTGGCATTTCATACAAAGTCACTTATGTTTTTTGCACATGGCCCTTCAAACATTGATTCACTCATAGAATTCAGGTACTGCATTCTATTTTTTAGCCTTCTTCTTCATTAGAACCGAAAAAAATCTAGTAAGGAGAAACACCCACAAATGAGCAGAGATTGAATATTAAACCAGTAAGAGCCTAGAAATATACCACTTTATCCAGCATCTATCATTGTATAAAACTGGGGATTCAAAAAGTATTAAAGTAGAAGGGTAAGTACTACAGAAGAAGTAGGCTGATACTAAGAAAAACCTAGCCCTTGCCATATCTCGACACAAGCTTTCTAAGGGGGGTCCTGGGGCACTGCTCCCCTAAGAGAGTTTGAACATTATGCTAGAGTTCCTAGAATTGCATCTTAAATTTTAAATCATGACATACATTATTGTACATCTACATTGACGAAGCAACATTCAAACAGAAAAATGACATTAATAAATTGATCATATATTTTGACTGCAGACTATAGTTACAAGCCTCCACGAACACCATGGATTATCTGATGAAAATAAAATTGGCTTTGTGTCCATAACCCAGAATTCAAATGTGAGGGCCTCTTTATATGGAGCGAGTTGTCCCGGAAAGCTGAGAGATCTCAGCTTGCCGGGACAATAATAAGCTGGTACCTACATGCAAAAATGTCATCTTGCCTGGCTGAGACAAGTTCAACATGGATTATTTTTTGTGACATTGCCTGTTTGTTGAACGCAGTCAATTTTCTCCATTTCTGCAAGATTTGGAACAGAAATCCTTCCCCCTTTCTCTATCTTGCATTGTTTGCTGAATATCTTGCATTGTTCACTGAATAAAGCCAGAATAGTTGCTTTACATATGCTACAACTGTCAAATCTTGTCCTGCCTGGCCGACATATCCCGGCTGTTTGCCTTTACATGCACTATAATTGTCTCGGCTTACCAGTTACCCCCTTTCACGGAGATGGGAGACTTGGCAAGCTGGGATAGCCTGCCCACATGTAAACAAAAAGGTAAAATACAATACAGACAGGAAGCCAGGCAAGTTGAGACAACTCACTCCATGTAAAGAGGCCCTAACTTGTATTAAGCCACTGAATTAGCCAGATAACAATGTCAAAAAAAAGAAGGGTATTAATACCCGGGTATCGCTTTCTAATTATGACCCTGATAAAACAACTGACTTGTTTAGTTTGTATGTCCAAACTAGTCAATTAATGTTATTAATATGCCAATTTTTCGAGATATTGAATTGAGCATCAGAACAAGGTTTCAGTTATTTGACTGCTGAAAGGCTAGATCGTTTCTCCCACAGTCATTAAGCAATTCACAGTAAGTGGTTGCTATTACGGCCAGTTGTAATCTATTGATTCATCTGACAGCAGCATGCACTCATGTATAAAATTTATCCGAGAAGGGTGCAACTCCCTTAGATTTACATTCAAAACTCGCACAGAGAGTTACGATAGGTAAATGAAATGTAAACAAAATTCTAATTTTTCCTTGTATTAAACGCGTTTACCCGTGACTGACTGTACATAAGCCGGTTCTATCGAATACCAGTCGTGCCTGCCATGTCAAATTTTGGCGTAAGCAGTATGAAGGTGTGAGTGGCGGTTTAAAGGCTAAAAAAAAAAACTGACAACACAAGATTAAAATAAACCTACCATTCCAAACTATTCCTACTGTATTCTACCTTCTGAACGGCCAAAGAGCTTGAGGAAGTAAAAGTTGTCTTTCTTACAAAATCTCGAAGCAGGATTCCTCATTTTTTAGTTTCCTCCACAGAAGTCATCACTTTAGCCGGCTGTCACCGGAAACTGCGACATCACTGGTTTTTTAAAAGCACGTGCAAGTAACAAAATACTGTCACATTTTCACCTTTCCAGTCCAAAATGGACCTTGGATTACCAAAGAAATAATTAACAGATATTTTCACCAATACTACCACTGAAAATCTCGCAGAAGTAAGGTAGGTAACTGGAACTCTTGACCGCCTACGTACGAAATCGAGGCCACATCACGAGCTCCGCTGGGCATAAAACAGTCGGCTCATGCTGTCATTGCGTGACTCTCCGTTCTCGCGTCATGTGGCGGCGGACGTGGCAATAGTGCAAGCACAGGCAGCCCAGGCTGAGTGTTAGAATTTAGTCTATATATGGACAATAGTGGTTTGTATGGACTACTCTTGGCGATTTTTATATTTCCTTTTTCTGCAAATCTCGCTCGTATGTTTAGGGGCGTTTAGAAGTCACTTAGAGGTGACTAGGAATTCGGCAGTTCCGGTTTATGCCAAGTTGAGTTTTCCAGGGAAAATTTGATTACATAAATAAGACAAAACAACTTGAGTTTAACCCAAGTTGTCTAAAAGTGTTTGTGGGGGAGGGGATAGGGGGTCTGTACCGCCACCCACCACCTCCCCCGACAAAATTGGGTTCCTTAAAAAACACCATTGTTTTGACTTCTTCCTTTACGACTACGGGAATGATCAATAGAAAATATTCTCAATCTTCTTTTGTCTCAATGCAGGGAGTTTTGACAAAGCATCACTGAGACAAAAAATAAAGCCAACAAACTAGACATTGTCGAAACTGACAAACCAGAAATGTGTTTTTTTGAAAGCCGATACGACGGCTGCGTAGGAGACTAGAGCACTAGAGGTTTCACAGCCCTTGTAGTAGCCTTTTCTATCCTGGATAAAAAATAACATTGACCATAATGAACAAATAAATAAAATTGCCGCTAATTGCTTTTACAAGTTAGTGCAGCTTTATAGAATCAAACATCAATCGATCATTTCGAAACATAATTTTACCACAATACATTGCGAACCTACACACCGCTAAAAGAAACTCGGGGGAGGTAACAGTTGATAATATAGTTAAACTCTTTCTTGTACTAACAAGTCAAAATTTGAGGTTTACAGATTCTTGCTATGCGTTATTAAGGACCTTACCCAACGAGGACGAAAACATCGAGCATGACGGCTTACAAATACACCCTTCTGGTTTGCCCTTTTCGACAATGTTTGACTCGTTTGCCTTCACTTTTGTCCTAGTGACGCTTCAAATGTTGATAGAAAAAGATTATAGTTCCCTGCATCAAGTTATAAAAAGTTTGAGAAAATTTTCTGTTGTTTGTTACTGAAACGTTTTCCTACTAAAGTGCCAAGCCTACACTTCACAGACTTCAGCTTGCACCGGGTTTTGCTGTATGGAAAAGTTTGAACACATTTTTCAAGCAATCAGATTCTCTGCTTTCGCTTGATCAGAGAAAAGTATTTCATTTATCAGATTTTGTTTGGTCTTTTATTTGGGATGTGTCTCAGGTGATGAAATTATTACGAATCTTGCAACTGACTTCCTTTAATCGCACCCCAAAGCGAAATGAGAAATTACATGAAGGGACAACATCTTTAGTAAGCACAAAGTGGTTCGAGTTACTTGTGTGTGTGTGAGTAATTGTAATGATGTGTTTAGTATTAATACAATTTCAACACATTTATGAAGAATGGAGCTAGACAAAAAGAAATCACTGCTTTTTAAAAAACCGGGCAGATGTTGTCAAAGGTCTTGACAGAGCTGCCCAGACAGATAGTTACACTGTATATACAAAAAAACTAATGTTTTCTGCCACTCTGGTCCATATTTTTGCTCCTCGTGTGCTAAAGAAAGCTCGTGGGCCACAAAACCTCAGAGTTGCATTTGTTACTTGAGTAAAATCTTAAGGTCGACTTTCCATTACCGCAGTTTCCAGGTAAAAGTATCTGTGCTATACAACTTGCGCATCGCGGAATGCTAAAGACACAACCGCCTTTTGATGGCCACTGTATTCACGGATGACATCTCCATGATCAACACTCCACAGTCGCGCCATGTTGTCTGATGAAGCTGGGGAGAGGAAAATGAATTACAAGTATGATAACTAGACTGCCCAACTAACTCACCAGTTTCCGAATAAAGCTGTAGCAGAAGGAGAGTCTGTACCACTAAAATAAACTGGACAAGCAACAGCTGCACTCCCCCATGTAATATGTGCACCCTATATGGAATTGTTTTCGAGATCTATAGTAAACCCGGATAGGAATCATATTTGCCAGAAGTCTGTGATTGGGTCATCTAGCTTGGGTTGGGTAAGGGCATCATTTCCCATTTTGGTCTGGGGTAGGGTAAGGCTTTTGACTTAAAAGTCTGGGGTAGGGTGTAAATTTTGAATATTTATACGGGTCTGAGATAGGGTCAGGACTGTGAGCTTGAAGCAGCACACCCTTACTCTAACAATAAATGGGTACACCCTCTACCCCGGCCCTGGGCTGCTGAAGTTCTGAAGTTATTTATACTTGCATTGATTACTTAGTGATAATAACGGTGAAAATACGTGCTGAAAAAGATGATGGGCAGTGTTACTTTACTGGTGATGATAGTGTGGTTTAGGATGGCAATGATGCAGTGCTATGTACAGTGATGAAAAGATGATGGACAGTAGGATTGGTAATAGGAACCTTGAGCAACGAAAACGGCTCATTGCTGATGACACCTTTACGATCACATACGGCTAGTTTGCTTTCTCTTTTTACGCTTTGTGAAATGAAAAAGACCGAAGTTTCCTTCTTATAAAAGGAAATTAGGTCGTTTTCATGGTCGCAAGAACTCTAAAGTTACGCTTTTCACCTTGTAAATAAAATAACAACGCAGTGCAGGTGACCAGCCTGGTGCATTCCAGCATGCAGCTACCGTATTCATGGTTGATCTCTCAAGTTGTTGTCAGCATTGCCATCCTCGTTGCCCAAGGCCTCTATTGATCACAGCAACAATAGGGAATTCAAGATACAAGTACGGCAACACCGACCATGACAGCAGAAAGCAATGACAAGTGCAATAGCTGCACGTTGGAATGCACCGTACAGACCACGTGCATGCTGTCATCTTGGAAATTACAACGTGAAAAGCTTAGTTAAAAGTTTTCACGGCTACGAACGACATACAAAAAATTTTTTATCAAATTTGATTTAAACCTTTAAGAAAACATCTATTTTTCTATTTACAACATGTAACTAGGACTTAAGAGAAAGCCAAACTAGCCATAACTGATCGAAAAAGACAAGCAAGAAAGGTGCTTTTTTGAAAGCCGTCGTCGTGTTGTCGTCGTCTTATCTTAAACTCGCTACTAATTAACGATGACAGGTGATGACAGTGGTTACAATGATCACACTGGTGGTTGAAAAACTCACCAGTGACCAAATACTGCGAGTCTTCTGAGAATGCACAGTCCCACACCCAACGCTGAGTCTGGTCACTCAATACTATCTTTGGGTCAGCATTAGTAGAGAAGTCTGATGTTTGCCAGATCTTTACCGTAGTGTCGGCCGAGGTCGTGGCTAATAAACTGAAATTAAATGCCTTATATAATATTTTTCTGACAAACTTGTACAAGTTAGAACTTTGTGAGAATTCTTAGCCTCTAAATTTGTTGAAAGATTTAATCTATTTTGATTTAGGGAGGAGGGGCAGAAAGTGCTCGCACTGATTTCATTTAAGCATGACTTTTTTGCAATTGCTACTATAAATTCCGCAAAACTAAACCTTTTCTCGACCCTAAGTGACTCATTAGGCCAACACTTATTTCTGGTTTCTGTAGTGCTAAATGGATGAGAGTCTTTGACTCCCCCTGGACAGGACACCAATCTATCACCGAATAGCTGCCAGCAGGAGCTGGTACTCATTTATACAGCTGCGTCAACTGGAACAAATTGGGTAAAGTGTCTTGCTCATGGACACAACACAGAAGTCTGATCAGGGCTCGCACTCACAACCCTAGGATTATGAGTCAAACACGCTGACCACTGCACTGCCGACCGATATTTTTGTTGAAAGATTAAACCTATTCTGACTTAGGGAGAAAGGGGGTAACCCAAAGTGCCCACACTGATTTCATTTAACCATAACTTTCTTGCAATTGCTACTAAATTCCATTAAGTTACCCTAGAATTGATCAAAGCACTTGCTCAAAACACCATTTTAGTGTACGCACAACATTTCTACAGCAACAACATTCTGATAAGATTCAGTGTGTTAAAAAAGACGAAAAAAAAAGATTATTAAATTCAAGGGTTCATTAACGTCCTTTTCTTCTTGGACAAGAGACAAAATCAAGTACAAAAAAAAAAGATGTTAATGAACCCATGCAAAATTATATTACACTGTCATTCATCAAAATTGTTAGTACAGATGAAAAGATTTCGAGTCCAAAACCCAATCGTTTTACATACCATGAATCAGGACTGAACAAGCACTTTAGAGCATATCTCTTGTGAGCAGCAATTTTAGTCTTTGGGTGTAGAACCGTTGGATCGTCTTTTGACCCCCCTGTGAGGCCCCACACAAAGCAGTTCCCCTGTAACATGTACATTAATCACAGTAAAGTAAGAGCCAGAAACTGGTTAAGACAAAGTAAGGACTAATCTACAGTATGTCTGCACATTACTTTCTTCAAAATTGAAAATCAATCAATTTTACCCAAAGCTAAAACTAAAACCTTTTGGTACACAAATACACTTTGTCAACACAGGAAGGACACTGTAGTCCTGGGTTACACTAATAGGCTTGGAAAATACTTTAGCAACCTCCTGTTTGATATAAACAATCATTTATTTGAGCACATCAAGATCTTTCCTGTACCAAAACAGGGTTGAAAACTAACTTTCAGGCTAAGGAGCCTGTGGGCGACCATCCTCAAAATCTTAGGCACCTAGGTGAAAAGGAAGGATCCTTGTACATAACCATTACTTCCATTTGACAGTCTGCTTGGGAATGTGGGAATTTTTTTTATTGATTACGTAAGCCAAAAACAAAATGGTGTCACCCAAAGGATTGACGAGGGAACAGAAACTGGCTAATTGTGTCCAATCAGTACTTAGATTTTCTCAAAACTACAGTAAAATACTACATATCTGAGAACTTCTACAATTTTTAATAGACTTTAAAGTTATTATTGTTCATTTTTCCTGGATAAATACATGCATTTGTACTAGAAATTGATGGTTGCCCACAGGAAACATAGTCACCCGAGCCAATTTTAAGTCACCCCAGGCAACCGTGCACCCGTTAATTTTTGACCCTGCCATAATTTACCTGGTTGTTAACAGCAGCCATGTATGTTGCATCCCTATCAACAGCAATGGAAAGAATTGCTGCATCAGGCTCAGGAACCTGTTGGAACCAAGGGAATAGGATGACAGTGACCTCAACATCATATGCCAAAGAACTTACCTTGCAAAAGGTGTAAAATGTACATGGGTTGGGAAAAAGTTGTAAATTAAGTGAAGTCAGTGGTTTAAATTGTTGAAGCAAAATTGTTTTAGGTACAAAATGATACCGACAATGTAACAAGTTTTCTAGTTTGAGTTCCTTTAGACTTTACTTACCCTTTTTATCATACAGGGAGTGCCAACCCCCTCTTTCACTATGTCCTTGCAGTTTTTGATAAGAAAAAGAATGAAAATTACCCCTCACCAAGCCTTCTTTTGCACCCTTACAGGAATTAAAGCAAAGTGGTGCTTTCCATGTACATGCTCAAAGGCACTTTACAATGATCAGTTTACCCCCAGCAGACTGGAAGCATATAAAGGTGCAATATGCAGTCACTTCAAAGTTGTCCATTTATGCTGGTACTCATTTTATTAACCCAGAGGGATGGAAAAGCTGAGTGGCCTTTAGCAAAAAAGAAGGTCACCCAAATATTCAACCCTCGACCAGGCTGGAGATCAAACTGGGGACCTCAGGATCGGGAGGCAGAGATCTTTCCACTGCGCCAACCCCTCCGCTATAAATTTTGCATACTGCCCCCAAGACCAATTGAAAATGATTTTTTTGTACCACACCAGTTCACTTTTTGCGCAGGACCAGAAGTTTTCTATTCTTCTGTCTTGATGGAAGCAACAAAACTGAAATGCTCAATATTGAGCCCTAAAAAGTTAATCCTTTTTTGAGCCAAGCAGCTCATTTAGCTGGCACACTCGCTTATCTCCAGTTTCCGATGTGTTAAGTGGATGAGAGTCTTTGACTCCCCTTGGGCAGGACATTAATCCATCGCAGGTTAGCCCCCAGCAGAACTGGTACTCATTTATACAGCTGTGCTCAGAATCATATGCACATTTATCACGAGCATCTTGCGAACAGATCGCGGTCACTGGTTGCAATCTGCTCGCAATTTGATCATTACTTGATCGCGATCTGCTCAAATTTTTCGTGAGTGTTTTTTGATTACGATTTGCTCACGAGCAAATGTATATATGATTTTGAGTGTCACTGTACAGCTGAGTCAACTGGAACAAGTGGGGTAAAATGTCTTGCTTAAGGACACAACATAGTGGTCTGACCCAGGCTTGAACTCACAACCCTCTAACTATGAATTAAACATGCTAACCACTTATTATTCAGCCCAGCCAATAATGCTTTACTATTATATTATATTTCTTTCTGGAACAGCCTTTGACCTACCAGTTGTTCATTATGGTCTGTTCTGAGGTCCCACATATGAATGGCTCCACTCTGATCACCAACAATCAGTTCACCCTGGTCAACAAAACAATGCAGCTCATCACAATATTACTTGTTCCAAACTGGTTAATAAATAATAACACTTGAAGTTTGTGAGGATATGAAAAAACTACAATATGATTTTGATGGGTGGGGCACCTTCTCCAAAATTCTTCTTTTCATATTGTACTAAAGGTGTGATCAGTTGTAGGTTTGTTCACAAACTACTTTTCGTTTCTGAGCTCCTGAAAAGCTCATCTCCCTTAACTGATAAATCTAAATCTGAAAGATCTCCATTTGTGACCAGGAAGTAGTACACAATAAAGTACAAAATTAATCATGGTTTTTAATTGAATGCTTTCCTAATCTTGTGGGTTGCCTGTGCAAAATATTATTCTGTCATGCAGAAAGTGGTGTCCACCACCAAGATTTAACATTTTGGATACCATTTTGAATGTATAAGTACTGCATGACACTAATATGTGTTTCATTTTGGTTCTTTGAAACATTAAAGATGAAGTATTTTGAACTAAAGCCAAAAAAGATTAAAAAAAGAAAAGAAAAAAGCTTTAACTTCTTTGGAAAAGACTTTTTAGTGAGCAAAAATAAGGTCAAATGAGACAGACAATTAAGTATCAAAACTGGAGATGTGACACAGCAAAATTAAATGTGGTGCACACAGCCCTCTTGCTGGAATTATTGTCAACTTTTTAAGACAAATTATACAAATGGTAAAGCATTATTAATGTTTGACTTGATATTTTTGATACAATTTAGTTCTTTAGCTGTAAGAACAACTTACAATAAACAACTTAAACTAACTAAGGTATTACTATTGCCCTAAACAAGCAGGTTGGTGGTTTGTCTGCTTGTTATAGACTTAAAGTACAAGAAAATCACCCCAGCTTTGCTACTTTCAAGTATCAGATGATACTCTAGAGAAAACATGATTGATTTCACTTTATCAAGAATACACAATGTTAACAATAACAAATTTTCTGCAAAGTTAAAACATACTCCCAAACTAGTTCAAGCTGTCATGGCCAATTTTTTAGCCTATCTTCTCTCAGACCAGAATATAACTCAGTTCCATGACTTTCTTGGTCTGGAAAACAAATTGAAAAATTCATTGTTTTCATAGACAGACACAATGAGTTACCTGGTTTGGATGAAGGCAAACACAATTTACAGGTGCATTGACTTGAAATACTCTTTGACACTGCAGATTTCGTGACCTTGGGAATAAACAAAAAATATTTGTTAAATGAATATGCCAACCTAAAGATATATTACTAAGGCAAACATTAAGTCCAAATATGTTCTTGCATTGTAAATCAACTGACATTAGACAAAACTATCTAAACTATCCAATGTTCTTGTTTGTA
>JAOBRD020340249.1:3202-20887 GCA_027575215.2 Hydrozoanthus sils | reverse complement strand
AACGTAGCAAAACGTTTAGCCTGATTAGTTGAGAAATTAACTTTTTATTTTATTTAGAACTCGGTAAGAACAAGACTGTTAAGAAAAATGTAAGAGAATGGTGTAAGAGAAAAGGTGTGGTCGCCCCACCCAATGTTTCTCACGTTTTTGTAACTGCTCCCCACCCTGACCTGCAAGGTGCGTGTTTAGTGATGATGTTATACAACTGAGGCTGGGAGGGAGTGATAGCCCGATCTGGCTAATCTCAAATTTCAATTTCGTTGAGCGATTTTTAATTCTCGTCTAGTGAAAGTTTAAGTCGTGGAACTTCATTCTCAAATCGGTGAAATTTCAATCTTGCCTAGTAAATAATTCATTCTCTCTAGTTATTATTTATTCTCGTCTGTAAATTTCTTTTTTCGCCACACTTAGTGCCTTAGTGTGCCTTGCATTGGGGGAAATGGGAAGGAAACGGAATTTGCTTAACTACAATTTTCTGTTAATTTTATTTAATAAGTGTGGGTTCTTCGTCCGCATATCCGTTAACTTAAAACTCTCCGAAGTTCTTAAGTTTTGGTTTTCCAAAAACATGATCTCGAAAGTCAAGCCTGTTTGCAAGTGGTTGGGCGGTTTTTTGGGGGAAAGGAAAACGTACAAGGCACGGCGATTGCCGCCATCTTGAGTTTCATGGTCGAACGGCATCGGGAGCAAAATCCAGTTTGGCGCGGTATTAAGCGGACACTTAATAGCCGTGCACTGTTAGTTAATACCAAACCGCCTGCAAACAGGCTATCGGAAGTCTTTAGATTTTAACTTATGAGTTTTTGTAAAAAGTAAAATTAATTAATATAAAATAGCCCAATTTTTTAAAAGTGTATGAATTTTACCATAAAAAAAGAAAGAAAAATGACTACAGATTAGTGACACTAATTTGAGGGTGGAACTATATACTGAACAAAAGTATTGCATGAGTCTGAGTAAAATCTTACTGCGTCGTCAAAACACACAAGAGTACACAAATGTGACTAAGATAACAGTGTAAGAGCGTTGTTAGGACAGCTGTTAAACATCAGCTGCAAACTGCATAAAACTGATTTGCTCCGTCCACCTTTCTCCAAAACAACCAACTTTCAGGCCTCTTTAGGCTCAGCGGTACAAAAATTTGGAATACTCTTCCGCTGGATCTAAGTAGACCTCACGATTTAACAAAATACGAGGCTGGCCTAAAAAAGTATCTAAAATCTCGATAATTAATTTATTTTATATCAAAACTGTTTATGTATGTATGTTTCTCTATCTGTTCTTTAATAGAGTATTTTTTATTGTAAACATTTTTTTTCTTTTTTGTCTGTAACTGTAAATTTGTTTTAAACAGAGCCCTGTCAAACTGGGTCAGCTCTGATGAACTGGACACCTCTGTCTAAATATTGTTGTAAATAAATAAATAAATAAATAAATAAAATATCTCAAGTTCTAAAAGCTACCATAGCAGAGAAACTTGCCAGTTTCAAAAACAGCGTTTCAAGCCGCAAAAAGTCCAGTATTAAAATCTGGATTAAAAGGCATTTCATTAATTTTAACTTACGCGGCTTGAACTCTAAGCCCTGAGAATTCATATTCAATTTCCATTTCAACCAGTATGGAAAAAGATTTTGTTTTTAAGCTTACGTGTCTGCAATAACGCCCACGGAATATCACAAACTGTTTTAACGGAACGGACAAGAGAAGAAACAGATGTGTGGGCTACTGCAAAAGGAGGGACGAAACGGAAATTATAAACTTCTCGGCTCTTCAAATGTCAAAATTTACTTTTGTATGATTTGTAAAATATCCTATTTTCATCGTCCTTTTTCCTGATTGCCATTAAAACCGAAGTTAATACTCCAACACCTTCTTTTCAATTATCAATATATGAGTTCGATCAAGACTGCTCTGCCAGTGTTAAAACAACTTCCGGTACCATTTTTGCTTCATCCTATAAACGAGTATAAACGTTGCATGATCAACACCTTTTCTCAGCAAGAAAACTAATCAGGCGAATGACCTCAACGGTCTGTTTCCTACAATCAAACCTCTGCTTTAAATCCGTACTACAAACTGCTGTCTCAGCAGGGGAAGGCAGCCAAAGAAGAACTAGACTTTCTTGTTTTTGACCATGCAGATTTCCGCCATGGTTGAAAACGTTCGGTTCACTTCCGGTAATTTTGCGCATGCGCATTATGGTAGCATATGCTATGGTTGGTCAGGCTTCCATAAGGAGAAAAGTACATTCCGTGGGTTTTACGAAGTATTTTGATTTGACTAGTAAAATCTCCTACTAGTTTTGATCACACTTTAAACCCATTTATCTAAAATGAAAAAGCTAAGGCGCAGCCTTAGTTTACGGAGCTCGCAACGGCGTATTCCTGAAAGTTGCCGTCCGCAGGTTTGGGAGAACGATAGTTACAAAGTTCGAAATGGAGGCGTAAATTTTCCAGTGAAGGTAAAATCACTTATATCGGTTTATAACTTTCTGTGATTGAATGTATGGTGTACAGTTTTACAGTGTAAGCGATGTTGCAGTCATTTATCAGATTATCTTATTTGGGATGGACTTAAACCGTCCAAAGCGTAGGATTTAGATTAAAGTAGTTTTCTTTTTACAACATGTAGTACGTTGGTTGTATAGAAGTAACTGAATCGCGGGGTACGCAAGTTTGTTCCGAAGCCTTCCGGCGTTTAAAAGAGGTAAGACAATTTCCCTTCGTTTCACTTAGAAATTATAGTTTGTCTTTGTTAAGTTTTACACCATTTGCAAATGAAAGACGTGGCGTTGTACTGCATTGAGTATCGTCAAGCGGCTTTTGCCGTTGTCATGAACTCGGGCCTGGCAAATTTAACTTAAAAGTGTGTTACGTGTTTTTTTTCAGACTTCTAATGCAAAGAAGAAACGGATGACACTCCTTGTTACAGCGGATTGTATTCGACTAGTTGATGATGAGACAAAGGTTTGTGAATCGCTGAGTAGTTTCGAAAACCGTTTATCAACTGATTGAGCTCGAGTCGACCTCGAAAAGTCCGCAAGGATTTATCATTAATACGATTGCAATCGGACTTTTTCATCTAATTTATAAAAATGTTGTCCTTTATCTGTTACTGCTAGCAACATAAAGGCACTGATTAGCTTTGATAAACTGATTTTGGTAAAATACTTGTTTAAAGTTCCAAAAGACGATCTGGCGAGCCGTTTCTTATATATTGCGTCGTTGACTGAATTCCCTTCCACGTATGACAAGCTAAGTATTTTGTGATTTTACGCGATGCCTTTTGTTCACCGGCGTTTTCAGACGAATGCACAAATTTTCGCCTTTCACAAGAAGGTATTATTATTTTAAGGACCCAAACAAAAACGGATGTTTGCAGCGACGTGTTGCAACAGTTCCTATTTTTTACTGTAGGTTCCCCTTTGTGTCGTAGTTTGCCTAATTAATAAATGGCTGCACAACTTGTTTCAACCCAGTAGTGTTTGTTTGAACACATAGATGTATGATCACAGGTCTCAGTAGAATAGATATTAACATTTTTTCGGACCGACCGCACAAAAATCAAATTGAGCGATTCATTGCGAAATCTAACTAATTTTCTAAATGGCAAACACTTAAAAATTAAAATATAGATTTTTCCAGCTTCAAGCTTATATGCTGGTCAATTCAAACTTGCATTGCAAATAGCATGCAAGTGGATGCGATATCGGTTTTTGCTTCCAGAAATGATCTAGTAAATTAGAAATACGGGAAAATGCAACGATGAAAACAAAGTGAGAAAGTTTGGTTGAAAAGTATCCGATGATATATTTTTTGCAGGTGGATTTGGAAATAGTGCGAAAATTTTGGTAGACGATCTTTGTTCTCGTTGCTTTTGAGTTAGGTCATGTTTACACAGTAATTTCAACTTGCTAATCCAAAGTATTGTGCCATGGGAATTAGTTCCGTACATACAATATATTATACAATATATTAACAGATCAACTCTATCAGAGCGATGCATCGTCTTTTGCGGAGTGTTTTTTTTCCTGTCATATCAAATTATTTTTGTCAAGCTTTTTTGCTAAAAAAAGGATTTGCATTGATATTAACTTAGCAAAATTTGTTCTATAAAATTTAATCTTGCTTCGAACACTATAAATTGAATGTAATTTTATTAAAATTCTTACTTTGTGTCATTGGCTGTACAAGCCCTAGAGTAAGGAATAATATTATTTGAAAGACATTATGTAGAGACAGATCGTTTTTAGTTTTAAGTCACTGAGTTGAATTGCTCAAAATAGTGGTTTGAATTACCTAAAATTATTATTACGTATAATCATATATCAATGCACAGTTTCCATATTTTTCTGAGGTAATATACTTTGTTTTCAGTCTTTCAATGGTCATAAATAAGCTTTGATAGTAACTGGAACTTTGTTAGTAAAAAACTGATCATATAATTTCTAATATGAGTATTTGGTATAAAAAGGTTGCTAAAATAGATGTGTTACCAATACTGCCTTTGTTCACATGTATAATGGTACCTAATTTGAAGTGAACCACTTGAAAAAGGGATCAGAAAAAAACAGGTTTCATTGAAATATAGCATCATCAACCACCAAATAAAACTACCCAAAGCTAAGAGGAAAACCCCTTGCCTCTATTGGATTCAAACCCATGACCTACATAATGTTCAGCTCTAGAACAACATAAAATTTTTATTCAAACATTTTGTATTAATTAGAATCCTAGTTATAAATTATAATGTATGGTCAATAATTCATATTTATTTAGTAAATTGTGAGATTTTTAGGCATTTAATGGTCCCTTTTTTATGGTCTCATCAGCTAACAGAACACTTTCACTTTCTGGTTAAAAATAAATAAATTGATCAATGTCACTGTTCAGTTCAGCCTTCTCACAGTGCCTTTAGAGAACTTAGGCTATTAGAGTCTTTGAAGTTTCATACCAGAATTAATAATAACAAGAATTTTTATTGAAGAAATTAACAAGTTGAAAGCTCAGAAAAAATTCTGAGTCACTGACGGGAATTGAACCCACAACCCTCTGATTACCAGTCAGATGCTCTACTTACTGAGCTACAGAGACTCACATGGGGAGCCAAGTCACCATCATGATTATGAAATGCATGAAGTTGACATAAACAGTGTAAACAACACAAAACTCTTTTTATATTCATCCAATTTAGAAATTATCGCATTACCTGCACCCCCGTATTACTCACAGCAACATCTAAACACAAAAAAATTGACATATTACCTGCAGGTAATCGCCTGGAAATTACAGTAAGGTGATGCTATTTAATGCTAGTAACCAATGTTTTGAAGTCATCTTGACCTTGAACGCAAAATTTAAATTCTTGAAAATGAAGTCAGGATGACTTAGTAACACAGGTAAAGTCCCTTTAATCTTCATACCTTTAAAAATCTACTTTTAAACTCTTTTTGACAACCAACTAAAATCACAAACTTTTATTAAGGGAATAAAACAGTCTTGCATGTGTTTCTAGACAAAAATAGAACATGCCATGATGTAGTAGAACATGAGAAGAAAATGAGGCCAAGCCGAGTTTTCTCTCCACTTTTCACGTGTCTGCTACGACATAGCTAGGCTATTTTATTCCATTTAGAAAGTTACCTCTCCAGTCCACACTGAAAAAACTCAATTAACTGTATTCTTGCATTATGTGACATCATACCGTCGCCATATCGTATCTATTCAGTTATAAAAAACAGACCTGTAACCAATCAAAGCACACATTACCTCTGGCTTATTAGCATTGATTTTTAAATTTTTTTTATTGTGTACCTATAGTAAAATTCAGTTTTATTCAATCTAAATGATATTTTTTTAAATTCTTTTAGCTCAAAATTATTAAACTTTTTATTCATTTTCCCCCATTTAGTCTCTAGTGGTTGACCAAACAATTGAGAAAGTATCCTTCTGTACTCCTGACCCAAGTAATGAAAGAGTGTTCTCATACATTTGTCGAGAAGGAACAACAAGACGTTGGATGTGTCACTGTTTCCTGGCCATGCGGGACACTGTAAGCATATAAACTATTCTCATTTAGGGTGGCTAGTATGTGATGGTGAAAATAGTTACAATAACAGATTAAGAAAAGCAAATTAGAAATACTTTAGTCTTCTAGCCAGCTAAAAGAAACGAAAAGGCAACCTGCCGCAGAACTTTTTGGTATCTGCACTCTGATTGGGAAGTTGCAAAGCAAGTGCTAAAACAACTGATTATTTTTGCTCAGAATAATATTGTTCTACGCAGTGGTTCAAAATGCTCAAGAACTTGGAAAAATATAGGCTGAGTTGAACATCAAAATTTTTTGCACCTTGACTACAGCTCTGAAAACAATGGGGCACTGGATAAAATTGACAGGATGCTAGATAAAACAGTAGGGTGCTGCACACTTATTTATTGGTCTAGCAAGAACAATGCACTTTCATGTTATAATTGAGTGTGTAGGTGTCATTTATGTTATAATAGTTTGGAGTAATTGGTGTGGGAGATAAAGGTTAGGTTACCCGTGGAGACAAAATTTCTTTTTGCTCACCTACTTTACACACTGTATGCCTGTTAGAGAGCAGCCACAGCTGTAAATTTTATGAAACATCCCGGAAATTACATACAAGGTTGATTGACATTCTTTTTATAATATTATAGGGTGAACGGCTGAGCCATGCTGTTGGCTGCGCATTCACAGCTTGTTTACAGAGGAAACAGAAGGCTCAAGCCTTACAACAACAGGCACAGGCTCAGAAACAGAAAGAATCTGAAAATGTAAGTATGCATTGAGAGACTATTTGCTGAAAAAATTGAGTATATGTCAATTGTTACAGTATGTACCCATGTGTAAATCAATCTGAACCCATTTTCAAAACTGAATGCCTCTGTTTTTTCTTGTCTTCCTTTTTTTTTTGATTCAAGAGGATGATGGAGGTAAGAGGGGCCTTCTGTATTTAGCTGAGACCAAGGGAAAGAATCATTTAGGGGTGTGTCTATTTATTCGATGTTACTTGTAGTATCAAGCCCTGGTCGTCCATTGTGTTGTGTCATTGAGCAAGAATCTTTACTCAACTTTGTTCCAGTCTAATCAGCTGTATTTAAATGAGTACCAGTTCTGCTAGCTCTAACCTACAATGGATTAGTGTCCTGTCCAGGGGGAGTCAAAGAATCTCATGAATCCGCTTAGCAGTATAGAAACCAGAGATAAGTGCAGGCCAAGGGTTCATTAACATCTTTTTCTTCTTTTTTTGGACGACAGACAAAATCAAGTAGGGGTAACCAACTGCCAGTCTTCCCTTGGCCCAACACAATTCTTTGACTTGCGCAGTCAGTGACAGCTTTGCGGCTGCCCGCCAAGCCATGGAGGCCAGAAAGACGTTAATGAACCCTTGCGCTGGCTTAATGAGCCACTTAGGCTTAAGAAAGGATTTAGTCTTAATCTTGTAATATTTACAAACAAGATGATGTTTTGGAAACAAAACTTATTAAATAAAAAATGTTTGTCTCAAATGACTAAAAACTGCCTGTTGTAAAAATATGTAAGGCCCTGACATTAGAACAGGTCTATTAGCCCCAATCACTTTCGTTACTGTCTTCTGGAAAGTATGGGCTAATATCAGTTGAAATTGATGGTCCAATGTGGCTGACAGCTTAAAAATGAAAACACCTTTTAAAGCTTGAATTTTTGGTTGTTTAGATCAACACAACTGCTGAATCCAGTGTGCCTGTTGTCAATGGATCAAGCCATACTCCTGCTCAGCCTCAGACCCAGGCTCAATTAGCAACACAGGTCTCGTCCACAGCTGCAACTCAGCCTGCTAACAATCCCCCAACACCTTCTAGCCCAGCTCTTGTGACCAGTCCAACTGTTCAAGCTTCGCCAACGGCAGTTCCAGCTCCTTCAGCACAACAACTTGACAACTCTGCCAGCAGGATGGGTGTTACTACAGCTCAGCCAGTTCTGAAACCCCCACCAGTGGCTGCTCGACCAAGGCCGCAGGCGTTCAACCCCTCTCCATTTACAAGGCACATGTCCTTGAGATACCGCTCCAACCCATTGTCATTTACACCACTAAAAGAAGGAAGTGGTTATGAGACCTTAGCTGAAGAGACTGTTGCACCAGTGCCAAGGTTGCCACAGTCAGTTGATGCTCTCATCCAAGATGGCTCGGTTAGTACTGGCATAACACCAATTGCAACAGCATTTGATCCTGCTCCTGGTCCACAGCGATTGGTGCAGCAGCAGCCTGCTGGGGCAATCTCTTCTCAACCACCTCAAGCTTTTAACGCTTTTGCCACCTCACAACCAACTCGGGTCTTAAACCCAGCCAATCAAAATGTAGCTAACTCATGGCAACCATTTGGTGCACCAGTACAATCTATTGCAGCATCACAAGGGAATGTTTGGGCAAATAGAGGCCATCAACCTTTAACACAAAAAGTTTCTGATGCGGAGAACTGGCTGGCTACTGTCCAAGCTGATACAAAAGCTGTTTCTAATGGAACAGGGGGAAACCAAGGTCTATTGACAACAACGAACCCATTTGGTGAAACAGCGGCTCAACTTGATGTACTTTCTAGTGCATGGACTAAAGATTTAGGTGCACAGCTTCCAAATGCATCAGCAAAACCACCTGTTGCCCCAGCAACATCCACTGCACAAAGCACCTGGCCAAATCAGGGAGATGACTTCTCCTCACTTGCTTCTCGTCAAACATCGAGTCCACAAGGAACTAATCCATTTGGGCAAAATAAACAGGTTTTTTGGGTGTAATTATAAAGTAATCTGGTTAAGTTTAAACAATAGTTTGAAACCAGAGCTAAACAAGCAGGAGAATTGAAGCAGCAAAAAGCTCTAAAAACAAGGAGGGTTATTAAACTGTGACAAAGTGACTTGGATTGCCCTTCATGGCTTCCTAGTATGAAAAGATCTGTCTCAAGAATCAGTGTGCCTTTTAACATTTGATTTTTTTTGCATATGTAAGTTGCTATAAATTTAAGCAAAAATTATTTAGAAAAAATTGTCGAATAAACAATGAGAAGAGAATACCAAAGATAATCGACAACCACGTTTTTTATTTTTTATTTTTTGCGCATGTGAGAATTGTAAAGCATTGCCACTTTGCAATTTGGGATGGATTTTTTTAAGCTGTTTGGACTATTTTGCCCTCATTTGTTGCTCCAGTTCGCCCAGGTGCCTAGAACTAGATAGCAACTTGATTATTATACAGTCATGCAGAACTAGCTAATAGAGTCTTTTCACCCTTTCACCTGCTTTTCGATATACTACAAGATTTCCTAGATTCTTAATGTCTGTTCTACAGTTCAACAGATTTTTGATAGTTAGTTGACCTGCAAGTTAACTTAAGCCATAACTGAAACCAAGGGGACCTGATGAAAGGATCTGCGAATCGGTGGATTTAGTCAAAAATTTCATTCAGACAGCAGATTTCAACAATAATTTCTGTGGGTCGAACAAATCTCATTGGCTCAGTTTATAGTGAATAAGTTTGGCAGATTACAGATTGAAAACATAATTCTAGCCATGTGGATCTCTCATTGGCCAACCAGGTATGCAAGGTCGTGTCACGCAAAACTCTGTATCAACGATTTGGCATTGAAAATTCTGCCACCTTCCTCCCCCCTACCCCCTTAATGTGAAGACAGTTAAGCTTGTTAAACTGGGTATCACTGAAAGGGTGAAGCTCTACAGCAAAGTTGTTCATAACATTCGTCAGTAAGGGTCAAGAGTTATGTACAAATACCTTGCCAATAATTTTGTACAGAAGAATGAGAAAAAGAAATTTTGGAAATGAATTAATTCTTACTCTAAGGCTGGACAGTTCAAGACAGAGCCAGTAGTAAGAGTTAGTCATAATGTCATGCAGCACGAGAATGATGAACTAGATCTCAGTTTATGATACTTGAAGAAATATTTTAAAAAACATTAATTTGCTGGATTTCCCAAGAAAGTGTGTGTTTCTGTATAGATTAGTGTAATTTTTAGAGTTTTTGGGTTGAGGTTAGGAGCATATAGTTGGGTAATGTTTTAAATCCATCAATTGGTAGCTGATCTTTAGATTATTGTAAGATTATAGTAAGTATGTTAAGCAAAAAGAGTTAGTCATAAGTTTGTTTTATTCTCGCTATGTTTGTTCTTGTTGTCACAAGGTTACTGTATGAGCGAACTTGTTTTGTTCAGTACTACATTCTTAATCAAAACGTTGTGACTGGAATAGTTATCACAAAACTTTAAAAACCAAGAGTCAGAAAATCTTGTCTGAACAAATTCATTAAAGATTGCTTTTTGAGAATCAGTCTCCCTTCATTTCACAAAGCTTAGCAAAATTAGGCTAGCAAACACCATTAGATTTTTAATGCGATCATTATCAGTGCTTAAGATATTAAAACTCAATTGATTATTTCACTTGAATCTTGGTTGCTTTTGGGCAGCAATTATTATGTGAGTGCAGTTGGTAAATCTAGCACATATAATTTATTCAATATTTTCTGCATAATGAAGGCAGTAATTGCTTTGGATTTCATAAACATTCATTTCACGAAGATTTCTTTCATAATGCCATACTTTTAGAATAATAGAATAGAATTAAGAACAAATTACATTTAGGAATTGAGGAAATAGAGCTGTACTAGTACTCCAGTTTAAGGCTTTGAGCTTTCAATGAAATATATATATGTGGCATGGTTTTGTACTGTTTGAGCTAAGAGAGTGTTTAACAGGTTCTAACTTTAACATATACTATTTTCTGCTGTTTTTCACAATTATTACCACCAAACTTGATGGAAATTCCCAACTTGCAAATGTAATGATGGATTGTTACAGCTATTGTTCATTCATATTATGCACTACCCCTATAATTGGTTGAAATAGTAAAGAGACCAGAACTGGTCATTACCAGCTATTGATTTCCTATTTCTTACTATGGTTTCAGCAACTAATTAATTGAAAGACATCCTTTTAATTTTATAGATATGAAACTGGATTATCTTGGAAAAAGTATAAATTTAGATTTTTGTTTCATGTTCACAAATGTATCTGGAAGTTAGATTTTCATGTAAAGTTAGCAAGAAATAACTAAAATAATTTAAAATTTCTGCCAGTCCATGATCAAACCTGTTGAAAACTACATTCAGCAAGTTTTGTATTGTGCGTCAACACAGTTAAAATTCTCAGCCTGTTGAAAAGACGTTATTTAACAGTTGCTAAAGAAATATTTTTAAATTGAATACTCTTGAATGGAAACTATAATTTCCACTGTTCTCATAAAAAGAGCAAACTGTTTATCAAAATAATGTTCACTATTGTGATGAAACTGTAATATATAATTAATCAGGTCAAGTTTTTCAGAACTTGCTTTCAATGTTGTAAATTTTATGTCTGAGTATTTTTTTTCATACTTAAGCTGAACGTACATTGTAGTAAGACTGGAGTCTTTAGTCTTGTTCATCACCTCCGTGATTTATTCTATTCGAACTTTGCTTTCACTCAACCCTATAAACATGTAACAAATAATTTGTTAATTGATGCCCATTCTTTTCATATAGAAGTTTGCTTGATTTACTTGCATCTTTTCCTTGCAAGCTAAATAATTTTTTTTGCTGTTTTTTGTTAGATGTTATAAGCTGGTAGCTATAGACTTGCCACAAATTTTGCTCGGAAAATGTGGCTGAGACTAACAAGGTTAAAATGTATGATTTTTACCCTGCAATTGGTTAAAACTTCAGATGTCAGTATTTTAGGTTGCATTCTATTGGGACCAAACATTTCAACCTAAACCAGTTTTGGATGGTTTGGGTGAAATTTCCAATAAAAGACTTTGCCAACGTTTTACAGTTCAAACATTTTCAACCCTTTCAACCAGGGTCAGAGTTGGTCGAAAAGGTTGATCAACCAAACCAACCGAAAACTCTTTTTCCCAATAGAACACGCAAAATAAAAACTTGACCATAGATGATTGTGAGCACCCTTGAAGCTAACCACAAATTTGGTGAAAGTTAGGTTGCTTCTATATTAATTTTGTTTGTGGGGTCTAATATTGTAGGAAAAACTACAACTTATTGTGCTTCAATAAAGTTATACAGTCTGCCTAATTGCTCTCTCTTTCTCGTTTCATTTTGAGAGGCTCGGTTGGCAAATGTTCAACAATAAAGTGGTTTAGCTTTAATCTAGCTATTCTTTTTAGTCTTGTACAGTATATATCATGTATCAAATGAAATGTCATACCTAGCTTGGAAATGAAATCAATTACAGAAGGAGAACATACAAAAACCTTTTTGGCTCATGTATTTTGTGTTGTTGCCGTGTTACCAAGAATAAAGTAGCCTGTAGTGGTACATATTTTTGTATGACGGTTCTTGTTTTGTATTGTTTGGCTTCTAGTGTTTTCCTGTGGTGATGTTTGAGGAGAGGAAGGGGAAGGAGGTGACTAAGTGCTCATTCAGTGTAGGGTAGGGATTTCACAGACCTGCTATAAAGTAAGAGTTTGACAGGATAACCATGCCCCAGATAGGGTGGGAAGATGATAGGGCATCCATGCCCCCAGGTAGGATGGGAAGATGATAGGGCATCCATGCCCCAAGCTAGGGTTGGGTTTAATAGACCGTTTTCACCAGACGTCGTAGCGGCCATGTTGGTGTCCTTGAACAAAAGAATTTTAATTTTTTCTTTTGTGTAGGACACCAACATGGTCGTTTCGTCTTTTGTCTTTGGCGTCTCTAGGGAGTGCGTGAAAACGGTCTATAGGGCATCCATGCACTCATTTATGGTAGGGGTTTGACAGAGCATCCATGCCCCAAGCTAGGGTTAGGTTTAATAGGGCATCCATGCCCCCTGGTAAGATGGGGCATTGATAAGGCAACCATGCACCCATTTAAGGTGGGGATTTGATAGGGCATTCATGCCCCAAGCTAGGGTTGGGTTTAATAGGGCATCCATGCCCCCTGGTAAGATGGGGCATTGATAGGGCATCCATGCACCCATTCAGGGTGGGGCGTTGATAAGGTATCCATGCAATCAGCTAGCGTGGGGGTTTGATAGGCCATCTATGCCCCAGGCTAGGATGGGATATGATAGGGCATCCAGGCATCCATTAGGGCATCCATGTTCCCTTGGTAGGATGGGGTTTGATAGGGCATCCATGCCCCAAGCTAGGGTTGGCTTTAGTAGGGGATCCATGTTCCCGGGTAGGATGGAGTATGATGGGGCATCCGTTCCCCCATTTAGGGCGGGAATGTGATAGGGCATCAATGTCCCAAGCTAGAGTTGGGTTTGTTAGGGCATTCGTTCCCCCATTTAGGGTTGGGTTTTGATAGGGTTATGGATTTGTCAGGGTATCCATGCCCTAGAAAGACTGGGAATTTGATAGGGTATCCTTTCCCCAGGTAGGGTGGGAATTTGATAGGGCAACCATGCCCCAGGCAGTGGAAAAGGAGGAGTGGAAAAATGATTTCTCTCCAATTTTTTTTCAGTCAAGCTTCAGAAAAAGCAAACTTTTTGCCCACTTCCATGTATCATCTTTATAGGATTTTAGCATGCAATTTTTTTTTCTGTCTGGGGTGGCCCTGCAAATTATTTTTTACATATTGTTCCATTTCCCCCTCCCCTCAAAGTCTGGTTAAACTAGGTTTGGCGGCTCACTTTTCTAGTCTCAAGACCTTTTTGGAAAGTTGAGAAACTCTTTGAACGAGGCTGCATCTCTGGGATGTGATCGTATACGTCGGGTCATCTTCGTCTCGCTTCTCAGGTTCATGATCCCCGGGCTGATAACCTGTATTTATAAACTGAATCGGTGCTTCGTCGCCTTGCTTCCCTCCATAGTTTTCATTTTCATTCGCTTTTCTTAACAAACAGGGAGTTGGGCTCCTAATATAGGCATTCTCTCTGTGAACGACTTCTCCCGAAAGACGATTACAGTTTAAGCGCTTACTGCGGATTGGCTCACTAGCAAGTCGTCTTCTGAAATCTAGATGGTCGTACGACTCAGATTCTGCAGACACTATCATCTTTGTAATTAAATGTTGGGTTCTTCACTGTTACACACTACAACTTTGGTGCTTCTGTCGTTTTGCAGTAGTATGGGTTTTGAGTTATTTCAACTTTCCAAAGGTCAGGTGTCTTGGATTGTAGGCCACGGGATCAATATCGCTGTGTTGCATTGGCCGGTAGAGGATTTCTCGGAATCTTTTCTCTGCGCAGCCGTAAGTGGTAAAATAATGCTATCACTGCGATGAGAATTAGAAGAATTGTCAAAGATAGAAGGATCCCCAAGGTGATGACCGCTGGTTGAAGATCTATTTAAGAACAAAGTAAAACACGCTGTCACTTCTCGCCTGTCTGTCTGTCTGTTTATCTGCCTGCCTGTCTGTCTATCTGTCTATCTATCTGTCTTTCTATCTGTGACTATCTAACTTTCTGTCTGTTTATCCGTCTGTCCGTCTATCTGTACATGTCTGTTTGTCTGCCTGTCTTTCGGTCCGTCTGTCTATCTATCTGTCTGTATGTATATGTTTGTCTGTCTATTTATCTATCTGTCGTCTGTCTGTCTGTCTACTTGTTTATATGTCCGTCTGTCTAAAATGTGTCTATCTATATATTGATCTGTCTGTCTGTATATGTCTGTCTATCTGTCGGTCTGTATATGTCTGTCTGTCACAGTCTATCTGTTTGTTTGTGTGTTTGTCTGTGTCTGTCTGTTTTTCTATCTGTCTGTCTGTCTACCTACCAATCTTCCCGTCTGTCTGTTTGTTTACCTATCCTTCAATCTATAATAAAGGAGCGCATCTTCAAAAAACGTTCTTGATAAATGTATACACCATATTTTTCTCTCCTAGTTGAGCATTACTGCTTTTTCTAAAAAAAGAACTGTAGCTTAATTTTGTTAGAGGTCTTTCACCTTTTGCTTCTGTGGGAAGTTGTTTCGTCGTACCGACTTTGCTTCGTACAGTTGGTAGTGTTGCAGACGATTTTACCACTTGGCCAGATGAGACGCTAGCTGTCATTTTGTTGATGGTTGTGGTAGGATTAAGACCTTTCTCGCCTTTTTCTCTTGTTTGTTTTTCCATGTTACAATAACGAGAAGGCTGGCAGGTCCAATAAACTTGTTCTGATAATGGAAATTATAAGACAACCTTTTTTATCCTTGATCAACAAAAAGGAAGATTCAAACGAAATAAACAGTAGATGTAAGAACAAGAAAAAGCAGAAAGAAACATTGGTGAAAAATATTAAAATTGGGAATGTAACAACAATAAAAGCAGCAACAGCAATAAGGAAAACAACAAGAAAAAGAAAAGCAAAATAAAGAAAATAGACAAACATCAATTCGAAAACAAAAGATACAAAAAAAAGTGGACAAGAGTAACAAAACCCAAATTCAGGTACAGTGGAGCAGGGTGGAGGGGGGGAGTCAAACTCGTTCCCAGGGCCCCTTTCACTCCGTTTGTGGGCGCCCTGGGAACGAGGTTGGGGGACATTTAATCGAAAGTTTATCTATTTTCTTTTCGTGCTTTCAGCGATACTTGTAAAAAGTTTATTTGTGCGCCAAACTATTTCTACTGCGTCACATATAGTGATCTGAACTAGCTAGTGCTCTAATAACGTAAATCTTACTTTACGTTAATTTCTATCGCAATTTATAATTTTAGACGCGTTTATAGCGTTTTAAAGGCCTTTTTTAACTCCCCATCCCCCGTGGAATACTCGCGCCAACGCATACGGCGCTCGTATGTATACCCGCTTCCCCCAACACCCCTTCAAATCAAATTCACACTCCGCGGTCCCTGAAGTTGTGCACATAAAAACGATGAAAGCCGACAATAATCTACATTCACCTAGGTCTTGTCTTGTTCATTGAGACTTCTACATTTTTCTTATCTCGTTCACGCTTTTTAACCTACCGCAGGATTCCTGAGATCTTCTATCGTTGCTCTGATATAGATCTTGTATTCTTCACCTCTCTGTAAAGGTTGGTTGTTGAATCCACCCCAAAATCTGTTCCCGACGGGCTGACAAAACAAGAAGGTATTTCTGCCGTTATACGAAACTTGAACGGGTGTTGTTTTGAATCATGGGGTAGAGCCTTATTATCTTCCTTTATGTCAATGCATCCGTTAATGCCAATCAAACTGCCATGCTGTGGTACAGCTGGGGAAACTTAAAAACAAGACCAAGTGTTGTTGAATTATTTTGTTGTAACAGAACTGAGTTAGTTCCCCTTCAGGCAGGCAGGCGGTTTCTATATGCACTGCCCTGCCCATAATCCCGGGAGAATTCCTGAAAAATGGGTAGTTTTGCTCAGCACACGCGGATCTTTTAAGGTAAAAATTAAGACCCTTGCGTACCTTCTAAGGTACTTACATTGTGATTATACAAATTAAAACAGTAACATTTAAAGGTAGTATTTATTAACCAGCAGTGCTTCAATATTGTTTTTCTAAGGTCAGAAATAAGTAATCGAGTTAATTTATGCGTACCTTTTAGGGTCATTTTCAACACTGCCCGCCGGGCATCCCTGTGAATTTCTCCCTAGTACGATGTTTACTGAAAATAATCACAGCTCCTACACATATTACCATGAACCTTTTAAATGTTACCCGCCTTCAACCCTTTACATGGCCAGAGACGATCTGGCTAAGCTGGTTACCCGCTTCCATCCCTTTACCATAGTAAAAAGCGACTCAGCTCGACGGGTTACCTGCTTTCGGCCCTTAACTTTACATGGCAAAAAGCAACCCGGCTCGGCGGGTTACCCTCCTTCAGCCTTTAACTTTACATGGCAAAAAAGGACCCAGCTAGGCGGGTTACCCTCCTTCATGCAGCCCTTTACATGGCAAAAAGCGACTCGGCTAGGTGCGTTACCCGCCTTCAACCCTTTACATGGCAAAAAGCGACCCAGCAAGGCAGGTTACCCGCCTTCAACCCTTTACATGGCAAAAAGCGACCCAGCTAGGTGGGTTACCCTCCTTCATGCAGCCCTTTACATGGCAAAAAGCGACTCGGCTAGGCGGGTTACTCATCTTCAGCCCTTTAAATGGCAAAAAGCGACCCATCTAGGTGCGTTACCCGCCTTAAACCCTTTACATGGCAAAAAGTGACCCAGCAAGGCAGGTTACCCGCCTTCAACCCTTTACATGGCAAAAATCGACCCATCTAGGTGCGTTACCTGCCTTCAACCCTTTACATGGCAAAAAGCGACCCATCTAGGTGCGTTACCCTCCTTCAACTCTTTACATGGCAAAAAGCGACCCAGCTAGGTGGGTTATCCGCCTTCAACCCTTTACATGGCAAAAAGCGACCCGGCTAGGTGCGTTACCCACCTTCAACCCTTTACATGCCAAAAAGCGACCCAGCTAGGCGGGTTATCCGCCTTCAACTCTTTACATGGCAGAAAACGACCCAGCTAGGCGTGTTAACCACTTCAACTCTTTACATGGCAAAAAGCGACCCAGCTAGGCAGGTTACCCGCCTTCAACCCTTTACATGGCAAAAAGCGACCCAGCTAGGTGCGTTACCCACCTCCAACCCTTTACATGGTAGAAAACAACCCAGCTAGGCGGGTTACCCATTTTCAACCCTTTACATGGCAGAAAACAACCCAGCTAGGCGTGTTACCCCCTTCAACTCTTTACATGGCAAAAAGCGGCC
>JAOBRD020340141.1:0-20893 GCA_027575215.2 Hydrozoanthus sils | reverse complement strand
TTTCCTGGGCTTTTCTGCACCATGAATCCCCCCCCCCCCAAAAAAAAAAATATATGGGGTTTTCATGTCTCTTATTCAACATAAGAAATATTTCATGTCTTTTTCAAATGTTTTTCATAACTTACAAGCCCCTATGAAAAAAACCAAGAATTTTATCATGAAAGACCTGTGATTTTTCCATAAATTACCCTTGAAAAAGTTTACAAGATTTTTATCAGTTTTGGTTTCAGTGTACTGCAGGGTTCAAAATAACCTTCAAAAAATATGCCTTATCTTGTTTGCTGTTCAATGTAGACCATAATTTTGGCTAGCTGTTTTTGGCATGACCAGATAGTACATAACATTGTGGCAAAAAAATAAAAATTAATGCTTCAAATATCTTAATTGCAGAGATTTTGAGGTGATGAAATTAGATTTATCTTTGATCTTACTTGTAAGCAGGCATCCATTTTCTGATTCCCTTTATCGAATCACTTCATCTTAAATTGCAACTGAAAATAAAATTTGCCTGAAGGATGGCAAACATTTGCTTGATGGTAGCTATTTTGAGCCCTGTACAGGATAGGAGTTTTCCTTACCTTGTCAAAACAGGTTTGGCAGTATACACTCTCACATTTTGGGCACCTGCTAGCTGCAACAGCAACGAAGCATTCCTCACACTTCAGACTCGACAAACCTGGGTAAACAAATATGCGTCCCTTTATAACAACAAACTCAAGAAATCATATGTTTATATAACTCAAGTTATTGAAAAAATTACAATGGTGGTACAGCTAATATAGTGTTGAGAAAAGTCCTAGTGCTAGTAAAATTTTTACAACTGAAAAATCAGAAATGCATAGTTGAGTGATTTCAAACCGTTCCCGATCACCGTAATATAACCTTGGAGTCATTCCAAAATGATAATGATGAGAGAAATGCCTTTTGGAATAGATCAAGAAACTTAAAAGGAATTTGGCACAAGAAAAAATGTACCCTGTGCACCTGGTCTTTTAAAGGTTAAAATAATCAAACACATTACTGTTTGACTTTGTTGTGTTTTTTGGTGAGGGGTTCTAACAGCACAAAACCTATTTTCTAGGGCCCAGTTGTTCAAAGGCGTTAAGCTAAAACCCTGGGTGAAATTTTTAACCTACGTTCTTGTTTCCAATATACTCTGCAGAACCTGGTTTGAGCTTTAAATTTGGAATTGACAAGTTTTTTTTCCGGGGAAAATCTAACAATATTTTACATGAACCACAAACATTTCTACTGCTTGAATTTTGGCTTAGCCCAGGGTTAAAGTTAACATGCTTTTGAACAACCAAAAACAGCAGGAAAATTTTTTTTAGTTTAGTGAGTGTTTGCATGTTTTGTCACTTTTTTACATATTTCAACAAAGACATGGCAGTGTTAAGTTTGAAAATGATTTTAACTATCACAAACATTTAGGTTTTACACATATATACCAATTTTTACCTTTGATTATATATTATTTTAACAGGCAGAAAATAATATGATTAAAACTTTCTTGTTATTATTAGTCATGAATACTGGGATATACAGTAGCAGGAAACATGAAAACCATCATTTTCAAATTTGAATTTAACAACAAAACATTTCTTGACATGAAGTTAACATGATTACAACTTTCTTATAAAAATTAAACAAATGTGTGGTAATTCAAACTTGAACAAAATGCTCAAAAAATTAATTCTGAGAATAGTTTTAAAATTCAAATTATCATACACATACAATTACTATAGAACACATTACACACACCACTGATGAACTAATCTTTTAAAATTTTGAGAGCTCTATGCTTCACCTAAATGTAATGCTAAGTAAAAACTTTTATAGTTCAAAAAGTAAGACTTAACTCAATGGGAGACACCAGTCATAAAATAATAATTCATTGATTAAAACCACAACTGGCAAGTTTAAGGAACTGTTGTTTAATGTTACTTGCATAACAATTAATTTTAAGGACTAGATTACAGAAAGAGTTTACCAATAATCACCTTTAAAACACATTCTTTTCTGTATAGTTACTTAACATTTGTATCCAAGTACTAGATCCTTCACTCCTACATTCTACGCCTTAGCTGTTACCATGGAGTTTAAAACTTAATCTATTTGCTGAGTAAGTAAAAACTACAGAATAAATCTGCTACTACCACCATCTCAAAGAGTACTAGTTTATGAAGTGCACTATGACTTGTCAGACTAAACCACTGTCATACATTTTATTAATTTTCTGAAGATGTTTTTGTCTAAATCAACAACATATATTAACTTTTAGTATTTCCATATCTGCCAAACAAAACTTTCAACCAACTTTAAGGTAAAAAATGTTGGAAATCAAACATATACTGTTTTTCATGTTGCTTAGTTATATTTATTTGATGTATAAATTTAAGAAACAGATTTAAAATAATTATTAGTAACACAGTCTGTATAATTTTATTTTGCTACAGCAATAAACCACAGCTAACATTTACACTCAAAAAACTTTTTATGAACAAACATGTAACAAAAAAAATACTCATTTTTATAGTTCTTAAAAGAATGCAGTTGCCCCTTGAAAGTGAATGCAAAACATTATGGCACAGAATGCCTTGTTCTTTCTATCCATGACAGCAATAAACTATTACACTGTTTCTGGTACTCTCAGTTTTAAGTATTAGTTAGCTTGTTCTTTTCTTTAGTTGGGAAACTTAATAACACTATAGAAATCATCAATACAAGATATTGTTCAACATTTTACTAGTTTACATGAGAAGTATGCAGTACCCTTACATTAACACTTTCATTAAAAAATATGCTTATCTAACTGTTGGTGAAAATTTCATTGTTAAGAAATCAAAGCTGCTGCATGACAAACAAAAAGCATCCAACAAAGCACTTGACTATAAACTCATTTCCAATTAATCCAGAGCTGGTCAGTGAACAAAATCATGAAGGGTGAATGTGGCTGTGAATTGATCGCTATACTCAGTCACATGCCCATTTAATTAATGTTTTTTTATATCATTTTAACATCTTAAAACACATCAAAAGCTAAAAGCTGGAATTACCTAAAAAGCACCATTATTTTATGTCCAAAATTACTTAAAATGAATGTAAAAGTAAAATTAAAAGCCTCTGAAAACTAAATTAATCCTGGAACTAAACTGGGATTAAACAAAGCTTTTGCAAAAAGCAGATAAAAGTTTCTTTTGTGTACTACAATCCACTACTGCGTATATAAACAGTTTCATTAACTTTCTTTACTTCACAATCAACTTCAAGCACAAGTTCTCACAACTGAAGGTAAGTTTTAATTTTTGGTATTAAGAAAGTTTGAAACTGAACATTAATTTTTAGATAACTTTGGTGAATTAGTGTAGTTTAAGTAAAACTGATCAAGCTTCATTTGAGTGTTCGATATTTCATGAATATATACGTGCCATATACACTGTACTAGTTTAAAGACAAAAATTAAATTGATTGATAACAGTTTTGATTTCAAGTTTAATGTGGTAAATGAGCAGAACCTGGAAAGTCTAGTGTAAGTAAAAGGGCAATCAGACTGGTTGAGTCTTAACAGGAGAAACAAACTTGATTATGAAACTATAGATAACTTTAGAAAACTCTTCTTGTTATTCTAAATAGGTGAATCAAGAACAACAGTATTGACTAACAGCAGGTGCTTTGCTCAATCCAAGAAACAATGTGAGTACTTTTAGTAATAAAATAAACTTTTTTATCAACTCTTGAGGTTACTATTATCCTATATGTATGTAGCCTAAAGCAGCTCACATACTTAAAAACTAGGTGGAAACAAACTTCTTGCATAGTTGGAGTGTCGTCTTTCTTCGAATGTTTTAATACCAGCAGGGATTGTGGCCAGTTTGTAAGATAAGTTGAGATAAATTATGCAAAGGGCTATGTGCTGTAGCCACTCTAGATTGTGACTTAGGTATTCTGGAAGTGCAAAATGGTACACACTTGACACAATTGCATTGGTGCAAAAAGAACAAAGTTCATTTGCCCTCACTTCAGCCCACTTCAGTTGTACAAGGAAATACAGAGCCATCCACAGGATGGTACAAGGTGCGAGAACCTCACTGAAAAGCCAAAAATTTTTCACCTCACAGCTCTCACCTTGCGAGGCACTCAAAAAATGTTTATGTACCAAGCTGAAACCAGGTTATTCTGGAACAACAAAACTCTAGTTGAAACACCACTGTTCGACTGACTGAAAGCAAATGAACAATGTTTTCAATTTGAATTTGAAACCTACACAATTTCTGGCTTAAATGTACGAATTCAGTATCATCTATCAAAGCTAAAACAAATTGACAAACACACATCACACTGTTTGTTGCCTACCTTGGTTATTTTAGTCATGGATCACTTAGTGTAACAAAAACCTCTAAAACAATTTAATGGCTGAGCACATTTTCATTCCATCTTATCTTTCTGCTGCTAAGAAGCTTTCTTTTCGGTTTAATGTTGACATTGTTATGCATATTTCACACACTGATGACAGTTCGCAAGCAATTCCCAAAGGAATGGACGAAGTTGATCAGAACAAAAAAACCTAACCCAAACATTTGCTTAAAATAGTGATGACTGTCCTTTGAATCAACATCAAACAAATAAAGAGTTGAAAAAAGCTTTTCTGATGCAGTTTTACTTTCAGATACAAAATGTTTTCTAAATAAAAGTGTGAAACAAATAGTCTTGACTTTGTTACATCCAATTGCAGAAAAGAGACTACTTTCTCAGATTTACTTAGACAAAGGTTAGAAATTAGGTGTGTTGCAATGCTACAAAATCTACAAGTTACACAAATGAAATTATCGGATGAGCTGAATGAAATGCATTTTGAATGGTCGAAGCTTTAAAGGAAATTTAGTTTACATCGACCTTTGGCGTAAAAATTTGATTTTATAACAATTGGTTACTTATAAAACATCTTAGATGTCAATCATAGAACCTTGTGAACGAGTGGTGGCATTCAGTGTCACTGGTCTACAAGTAAACAAGAATGAAAAAGGTTTGAAACCTTGGATTTTTTTCTTTCTATGAGAAATGCAGCTAATAAATTATCATAACAAGTTATATTCAAAATCATGTTCAATTCACTTGTTGGTTCTAAGTGACTCTCCTAAATATATGTAAATACACTCACTCTTAAGAATGTGTAACTAACTAAAAGTTTCTAGACTTTTTAAATCTTGTAACAATAAGTTCAAGTGCTGCAGAAGCTCAGTGACAACATTTGCTTGAAGTCATCATTGAACAAAAGATGTTGAAGTGCAAATTGGAAGTTTTGTACAATACCATTTCTTTTGTACAATGCACTCTTCTCTCATGAGAGAAGCCTTGCACCTCATGAGGCATCACAAGAGTTGTTCTGTCCTGCCTTAGGAGGGCCTCATTAAAATTGACTCACACTCGCGAGGCTTAATACCTTTCCCACAAAAAGCACTGTAAAGTCTCTTAGAAGCCTTAACTTATTTAGGGCAGCATCAAAGTGAGTGTTCCATTTTAGATTGTCACTGACAACAAGGCCAAGGATAAGGCTGTCTCCACTACCTCTAACTCTGTGCCTTCACTTTGTATGGGTTTGAAGCAATGTGGCTGTTCAAAGAAGTCAGTAGGGAATATTATAGGCAAACTTTTGAAAACCAATATCCTTGGCATACTTGCAAAAGTAACTGCAGTACATGTCTTGCGTTTGCTTATGATAGACTCAAACCAAAAAAAATACTCATTTGACTCGTGACTCATACTCAAGAGTAGAGGTTAAGCAAACACTACTGTACATTAAATTGTTTCGACATTTACATTCAACTTCTCATTTAATTTCTCTTTTGTTCATCAGATGAGGACAAGCATTGCACTATTGGTCCTGGTTGCAGGTTTGGTGTGTTTGTCATCCCTGGCAATGGCATTTAATACAGGCTGCCTTGCTGATTGTAATCAGAAAAAAACTGAGTGTGAAGACTTTGAATGCCATTATGACCCAGCATGTGTTACTGAATGCAAAAAAGAGTATAACGCTTGCCGACATGGATGTTACTAATAATTATTAGCATACAATGTCACAAAGCTTCAAAACAAAACAAGAATAACAACTGTGGTGCTTGGCAAAACTGATGGAGTAAACTCCATGCCTGCTTAGATAATTAAAACAAATTCCCAACTATTTAAGTTAGGTTTAAGACTGACTTTAATACACACAGACTTTATAATTTTGTTAATATTCTAAAAAAACATGTAATAATCTGAAGCTGGATCAACAAAGTTAGCTTAAGCACATCAGGGGCATAAAAATAAAATTGGTTGAGTGCAAGTGTTAAGTATTTTTTCTTTAAAAATTTTTTAGGGAACATTAATTATCAGTAAAAGCTCATTAAATTGTGACAAGAACTCATGGTTGAAAATGTACATGTGTACCTGTTAACTTAGCCAAGTATGATCACCAAACTTACCAAACATGCTCTACTGAAAACCCTGTTTAATGTCAAATTAATTTCAAATATCATTGAGTTGGAAGCTTTGATTATGCACCAATCACTTGACATTTGAATGGGGAAGGGACTGTCGACAGTACCCATAAGTATTTTGAGGCTAGTCCACCAAAAACAAACACTATGATTCTTTTAGTGGTCTGGCTGTCTCTGATTAGAGGAAACTTTCCTGGGGAAACTGCTATGAGGTACTTTCGCTATTCTAACTTTTGACAACTAAGTAAAGGTACTGAAAAGTTACGCACTTTACTTTTAGGTGCCAAATAAATGGAGGGGGGATCAAAATAAATGGGGTGTGAGAAATTTCGTAAAAATCTAATAAATGGGGATCCAATTAAACAGGATTGGGAGGGGGAAGGAAGAAACATTTAAAATAAGACAACAGAGACCAGCAAAGATAAGGCTTAAATTATTGAATTCTTGTTGACCGAGCTGTAATCTTGACAACTCAAACAGGAAAAGAAGAACACCTAACATGACCACAATCAGTAAAATCTTGAAACTTTGACCACTTTTTGATCAAACCAGAACTTGAAAAATTAGTAAATGGGGGGAGGTCTTAATAAGCTTGAGGGAGGGGGGGAAGAAAAAATAAAAAAATTAATAAGCATCCCAGGTCATTTATTTGGCACCTGAGAAAAATAAAAAATGGCATCTTCACACTTCAGTTTAAACAAGGACTGCTGCACATAATTTATTCATGGCAAACATCAATCATCTTTCTTTCAACCTTAGAGCTATAAAAATACCAATGACAAAATGACTTCACTAACACTTTAACGGCTTTTCCAACACTTCTGTTCAACTGTAAATGGATAAAGTGCTTACCTGACCATTTTGAAATAGTACATTAAATGTGAATAAAATTCAAAACTTACATCTTTATGATTTATGAGCTCACATGGTTTGAAACAACTCTACGCTGCTCAATGCTAGCATATACAGTGAACTAGCAAGTTTTTTGCTCAATCACTGTCACCAGTGATACACACATTGCCACGATCATATGACTTTGACAGGGAAAGTGAGATTGACCTCCCACATAACTTAAGAGCTTAAAAAGTTTTGCAGCTTTGGCATTAAAATACACATGTTGTCTTCTAAATTCTCTGCAAAATCTATTTTAAAAACCGGAAACAAGTGTATTTATGACATCCCACTAAGTACAGATCATTAATTTTTTAAATAGAGGTTGACATGACAATGCCTCATTAACATTTCCAACTTCCTTGTTCGTAACTTAGCTTATGATGGAAAAAAGTGTTCACATAAAATGTATTTATTATTTCATTGAGAATCAATTAATTCAACCACTGTAGTTGTTTTACTTCTACTTTCAAACTTTATTCTTCTTTGAATAAACTGTTTTATCAGATAAGTTTGATATTATCAATGGTTTACAGACAGGTTACCAACAGATATTTAAAGACAGGTTACCAACTTGTTACCAACAACTTCTATCACCTGTTACTAACATTCAGCTAGAGAAAAAATGCTGAGACTGAGTATAACAAACAGGTTTGAGAGAGGCTTTAGGGTTGTGGAGCACCAGAAAAACATTCTTCTTGACAAGTACTACTGCAAAGGCTATTGTAGGAGAATAATGTTTCTTAAATTTTAACTGCTCCATAGCATTACATGTACATAAGTAACAGTATAGATTCTACATATTTAGGCCCAAAACACAACAAAATAATGATATACTGACAAATTCTTGTAAGTAGGAACCACACTTTTTTCATACAATTGGTTTGAAGATTCATACTTTACTTCCATTTTCTTCACCATTTTGCCTTTTTTGATCAATTCACAACCTCTCACTACCTTAGCTTTTGTCATTTTACATAAGATGACAAAACCCAACTCTAAATTAATGTATGAGACTGAACTTCTTCAGTATTGAACTCCTCCAAAACTCAGTAATCTTACTACTTACCACCTTCTGCTTTAAGCTCTGCAGCTTTTCGTTGGTTTGAAAACTGTGACAAAGCCTTCTGGACAATTTTTCCTGAGGCATTTCTTCTAGGTGGCTTTTTGTAACCACTGCATATTAAAATAATGAAGAAAAGCTTCATCTCAACTATGTATACTGTGTGTAAGGTGTGAACATAAGGTCATTCATACTAAATAATAACATCAATTAGGTAGTTTCTCAGTGAATGTTTTCATTTTGGAAATCACAACTTGTTCCAGGTATCACGTAAATGTAAAAACTACCTGGTTGTGAAACAATAAACAGAGTGACAAACAGTTAGGCTGGCATGGTAATTATTGTGACACTTGAGTCCCAGTACGTGTTGTTAGTGACTAAGCAACATAAAGTTTTGAATTCTAGAACATGTACAGTACAATCAAAGCATAACTTTTATTTGGTGGTTAGTAGTGTAGATTTACTCCTAAACTGACTCAGAAGTCCACAATAGTAATAAAGCTAAAAATGAAAGCCCACCCTCACTGAAACTTGGGCAAATGATGATGATAAACCAGAAAATTTTTTTATATACTTACTTTTCAAGTGCTGTTTTCCTAATGGCAGTCAATACACCAAGCTGATACACATTTGGTGAGATTGATTTTACTGGAAATTCTCCTTCAATAATAGGAGTAACAACTTGGCACTCTAAGCAGGTCACATGGGTTCTGAGTTGTCGGGCCCATTTGTTAACACAAGCCTCACAGAATGTATGACCACATTTCAATAACAATGGGATTCGTTGAAAATTTGGCCTTGAGAAATCTACAAGGATGTAAGATTAAAAACTGAAACTTCAAAATATTTCCCAAAACATTGTGATTGTTTTGATATACATTAATAGGCCTTTTTCCTAATTACTTTATACTTGCTGAGGCATTCAATATTATCCAGGGAGTTGTAAAACTGGTAAATGGGAGGAAAGTGTAGATGGAAGAAAAACTAGACCACTGATCTTTAGCTGTATCCTTTTGATTAATAATTAGTTTTTATAAAATTTTCTTTGTTTTCTATTTATAGTAAGGTTGTGTTGGTTTGTTTCTGTTAATTTGGTGGCAACTACCTACCAGGCCAAGACTACAACTTCCAGGAGCAATTGCACTACAGCTTCAATGACAAAATTACTTTGACTTTCAACAACATGATTGTTTGTCATTTATTTACTTTTTCAATGGTTAGAGTGACCCAAAGCTTGATATTGAGAGACCTCCTTATCCCTATAAGTGTTCACTTAATTGTCTGAGAGAAAAAATGCTCTTATCCCTCTAGTTGTTAAAGTCATCCTTATCCCTCGAGTTTTTCAAATCACTAGATGACCCTTCTTGTAAGAGTGGGGTCCTATTTTCCTAGTTGTCATAAATGTTTGGTGACCTTCCCCCTAGTTGAAAAGGGGAATATATAAACCTTTCTAGATTCTTTAATGGGAGCAACTGCAGAATACCCCACATTGCAAACAGACCTTTTTATTGACAATGGCTACAGTTATATGGTGAAAAGTAAATTATCGATCTATGTGTGTCTTATAATAGAACAAAGTATTTCTATGCAGTGGCTATGCGGCTACGAGGTGAAAAATAAAGTATTGGTCTGTGTGTGTCCCATAATAGAACGAAGTATCTGTGTACTGACTATGCGACTATGTGGTGAAAAATAAGTATTGGTCTATGAGTGTCTTATAATAGAACGAAGTATCTCTGTGTAGTGACTACACGACTATGTGGTGAAAAATAAAGTATTGTCTATGTGTGTCTTATAATAGAAGAAAGTATCTCTGTGTAGTGGTTAAATGGCTACATGGTGAAAAATATCTTCAAACTACTTAACCCTTCGGCTCCTGAAACGGCCTAAACCGGCTGGGACGCAATGTTCTGTTTTTCCTGAAACTGCCTAAACCGGCCGGCCACAGACGGTTCCAATCTTTCGCCTTTCCCCTCCCATACGCAGTGTAGAATTTGTTTCTATTGTTTTTTCTTATTAAAACAATGAACAGCCAATCAAATTACACCAACTGCGCATATAATTTTACTAACACGAGGGAGATCACATAAGTTGAAATTTCGACATCACTTGTAAGTGTTGAGCGTCATTGTGGTGGCGCGAGAAGAAATTAGTTATGACGAGTTTCGGTCAATTTTCGGCTAAAAAGATGAGGGAAACGAGAAATTTTCGATGAAGATGCTAGGGAATTAGATGAAGATATTTTAGCCGGCAATTCAAACAATTTGGAAAACAAAGAAACTTGTGAGGACGAAGCCGACAAAAATGAATATTATGAATGAAGAAGCTCGTGTGACCTGACCTTCGAGACCTTGCATTTCGATGTTTTTCCCACGATAATTCAAGTTCCTATTTCGGAAAACCTTTTGACATTACTCTTCTTTCAAAGTTTATTTAAAAATGATCTCGTAGATCTTGTTATCGCGGAAACAAACAGATCAGTGAGACAAACAGTAAACAAGTCTGTCGGAACTTCTTTTGAAATGGTGTGACATTTTTGATTCAAGAGTTTTAGTACTGCAAAAATTGTGTTTTAACTGCGGTCGCCGATTACTTGTCAACGAATATTTTTTAGAAAATCGAGATATAGAATGTCAATTTTGTGAATTTGCAAATTCTCGAAAGTTCTTTGGAGAATGCTAAAAAAAGAAAGCAAGGTCAAACATTTCGAGTTGCGCTTGCGAAAGAACTGATGCGTGGAAGCGGCTGGCTATTTTTAGTCCTGTCAGAATTCATTTGCAACATATCTCAAATCTCGGGAGTTTTCATCGAGGGTCGTAAAAAGCATTTTATTCATGGTAAAAATCTGAAAGAAAAATTCCCCAAAGAGGTAACTGGTAGAAATGTGTTTTAAGTGCAAACCTCTGCAGAGCATCTGGTTGTTTGAAGTTTTCGTGAAGTTTACGCGTGCGGTTCAAAATCTCTTTTACGTCATTTTTAGATGTTGTTTAAACACTTTGTTTTACCGTAGCTTAACATCAGAATCTATTTTAGAATCATTTTGTCTATAAATAAATTCAAAACTTTGAGATTTTGTTCAACACAACAAGCGAAAATGTTGAAATATATTACAAACCTGTTCTGTACGAAAATAATTTTTCGCTGTTTTTTGATATATTTTGTAACAAAAAAAAGAAAAACTAATTAACTTCTAAGCTATAGATTTGTGTGTTTCTCACTGCTTCAAGCACAACCAAATTCTACTGCGCATACATGTTTTGATTTTGAGGCGAACGTAAACATCGTGCTGCCATTCTGCTCCAGGAACAACAGAGAACTGGGTCCCAAAATGTCCAGTAGTCAAAGGGTTAAAGGTTTTTTTTGTTCATTGTTTATTCAACTTGTGTAGTGTATACTAAAACAATTATTCACCTCAGTGTCAGTGAAAGTGTTGGATATTTACCTTGCCGCTTTGCGGCTCAGCTAATATCCAACACCATTCACCTCCACTTCGGTGAATAATTGTTAAATATTACCACATGCAGCTGTTTAGATACACTCTTTTGTAAAGAAGTTGAAACTCTGCCAGTTACCATGTTTACTCTGAAGTCCCTAATAATAGTATAGAGCAGAATAGTACAGGGTGGAAAAATCTTTCAAAATTAATTATGGTTTAGAATGTAACAGTAGTATAGGCTGGAAAGATTTCAAATACAAGTTTGTAAAGTCTTCAAACTATTGTTATTCAGTCACTTCTTCAATGTGCAAAAGATCTCAGTGAAGGCAGGCTGTCAAGTCACTTTATTTGTTATAGCAGTAAAGCCACATTGTCTACAATATTGCAAAAGAGAAGGCTGTTAACTTCAGCTAACTTCAAAACCTACCATAGATTCGTGAGGTGTGTCCACCTCCCTTTACTCGCACCCTGATGTCAACACCTTCAAACCTCTCCTTTCCGAGCAATAAAATGGGTTCCTCTACCTGTTAATAGCAAATAAAGAAATAAACTACTTGATCAAAAACTGCTGTGGCCAGCCTTAAGTAAATTTACTGGCTGTATAAGAGACAACTAAAAGCTCACTTTGTGGTCATCCTTTAAAGTGATTTCGTTTCCTCAGTGGATAGACTCTGCTCAGTGAGGAATAGCGATGAAGAAATTTTGTCAAAGTTTATTATGGTTCTTGAGAAATTAACATTTAATGTTTTCAACTGATGACATCACAAAGCAAAGTTTCGATTTTTTGAAACCTGCTGCAAATCCATAACCTTAGGGTGAATTAGAGTCAAACTTGGACTGATGATGTATCTTACTGTTTTCTTCAGAATAGTAACAAATTTTCATTGTTAGGCAACAAACTCGGTTCCAGGCCCCCATTTGTAAAAAAGCTAATTTTCTGCTGTTCCAAGAACTTTCACCGAGACAATTAAGCCAAATCATTGTTTTTTCTTTTGCATGGTAGGACAAACAGAAATTTTGTTGTAATTTGTTTAACAACTTCTGGTTTGACAAAAAAACCTCATTAACTAAGAAATTCTGATTTGAAGCTTGGAACTAAGTTTGTTGCTATGGCAATGAAAATTAGTAACAAATCTGAAGAAAACCTCTAGATAAATCAGTCATCCAAATTTGGCTAAAATTCACCCAAAGGTTATGGATTTGCAGCAGAATTTTAAAAATTGAAACTTTGCCTTCTAACCTTGTGACGTCATGAGTTGAAAACATTAAATGTTAATATCTCAAGAACCATAAAAAATTTTGACAATTTTTTTTCACTGCTACTCCTCATTTAGCAAGGTGTATCCACTGAGTTACAAAAATCTATACCAAAAATTTCACTTCATAGGCACTTTAAGGATCAAGATTGTTCTGTACAAACTTTGCCAAATGATGATGCTGATAGCTTTATTTATCAATTGATGTTATAATAATTCCTGGTCAGACCACTGTATTGTGTCCTTGATCAAGACACCTTATTCAATTTGTTCCAGCCAAATGAGCTGTACGATTTGTTAGTGTCCTGTCCAGGGAAAGTCAAAGACCCATCTGCTTCAGACACCACAGAACACTTTGAGGAAGCTCTGTGTATAAACTCAGTAATTTTTTATGAGCTTCCTTGCCATGTGCAGCCTTAAGTTATCTATGTTAGTATTATTAATTATTTCAAACTGAACTTGAACTAGAAACAGAAGATGTTAAATATATAAAAGGCGAGGTAAAATTATAAAAGTTTCCCAACGTTTTAAAATTTATAATTTAACCTCACCTTTTATATATTTAATACCTTTTAATGGCGTTTTACTTAAACAGAAGATAAATGCCAGCCTTAACTGCCACTTGGCTCAAAAAAGCATTTAGCTCTTTATTTATAAGCAGTGTCTTTTAAGCAAAGATGTTGGAAGCAGGGCAACAATGATCAGTTCGGTTTCCTCATCATAACATACCCACAATACTGTTTGGTATGTTTCTAAAACTACTAGTCAAATAAAAATAAGTTCCAAATGTCAAGGAAAAACCTTGGAAGGCAAAATGAAGTAACAATGATTCATCAAAGCAACAAATTCTAACTACCTTTGTTCGAAGTGTCATGGGCTCAACAAGGTGAAGAGGGGAGCCATTGATCTTGATAAGTCCATTGCCCCGCTTGCAGTAGGCCACAGCTGTGGCTGTTTTCTGCATAAAAATCAAACACATTTTGTAAACAAAACTGTAGCAACCTTCCGACTAATATCAAACCAGAGAATGTTACCAAAATTACACAAGAAATACATAAATCCCAAGGTACATTGCTCAAAATGGAGTTTATGACTACCTACACAAAATATATATTTTCTTTGGTCAGGAAGCACATTATAAAAAAATTAAGGCAGTTTTTTTTTGGGTTGTGTTTTCCTTAGCCTTATTTAATTATTTACATTTTTTAATCACAAATTCCAGTTCAGCATAGCTGGTTTAAATGGAGATCTGTACAAAATAATATGAATAAATAATAAACTATAAAAAGGAAAACAAAAAACAAAACAAATCATTCAAAGGGTTCATTAAAAGTGAAAATTAACTAAGATGATTAAGATGTTGCTTGACTTTAAGTTTAAAACTTATGTGGGACTGATCATGGAGTAAGTTATGATGAAGAGCATTCCAGAATTTTGCGGCATTGTACTTAAAAGAAGTTTGAAATTTAGTTGTCTTGGCAAGAGGCTGGCAGATAAGGCTTTTATTTTTAGTGTTGTAGTTATACATCTGTCTAATAGACATAATGGAGCCATGCCATTGATGCACTTATAAATCTGCAAGCACTTGTGGTATTCTCTGCTGCACTGTAGGATTGGCTACTTCACAGTTTGCTCTATATCAGTAATAATAGCCTTGCAACCTGCAATTCTTCTGGACCTGAAGCTTGATTGAGAAGACGATTAAGGTAGCTCTATAGTACTGTTGCAGGGTTCAAAATAACTGCTGGCTGCCAGTAAAGGTGATGTTACACGAGGCAATTGCTTGTGCAACTTGTATCGCAATGGCTAAAATTGCACTGCAATGGCTAAAATTGTTGTGAGACAAGTTGCAGCAAAAGTAGAACCCGGCTCTACATTTCGCAACGATTGCAGCTACTTTCTTCAAGTTGCTGGAGCTATTGTGCCTCATGTAACATCACCTGTAATGGCCAGCAAATTTTTTCATCATTCTGGCACATTTTGTTTTCAATTGCAATTTAAGATGAAGTAATTCTAGAAAGGGAAGTCAGAAAATGGATAGCTGCTTGTAAAATCAGAGATAAACCTGATCTCAGCAACTCAAAATGACTGCAACTGAGAGATGAGAAGCATACATTTACATTTTCTTCCTACAATGTTATGAATAATCTGTTCATGCCAAAAACAGCCTGCCAAATTATGGTCTACACTAAACAGCCTATACAATAAGGCACATTTTCTGAATAATAATTTGAACCTTTTGTGCAGGATGGTTGCACAGAGCATTTACAAATACATGATCTTTACATCCCTGATTGACTTGAGTACTAACTAGTAATGCTTGGTGAGTTACTGGCTATGAGAAAACACTTCTAAATACACTTGAAGTATTATATGATAAATAAATTATTGTCACCGTGAGATGATGGGAAAAGCTGACGTTTCAAGTGTTAGCCCTTCATCTGTGCATCTTTTCCCATCATCTCACAGCGACGATAATTTATTTATCATATAATACTTCAAGTTTATATTACTCGCCAACGCATTAAATAGTTTTTTTAAAAACTATGTACCTAAACTTCTAAATACAGTGGCTCAATTACACACAACAACCTCAACTCTTAAAACCAACTGACTTCAGCCATTGTGCAGGCTATGTGAAGCCACTTGAAAATTCAAGGCAAAATCTAATCTAACTTGGGTTAGCAAGAGTTACACAGAGTTAAGGAATAGCTCATCTTCAAGCATCCATGTCATTGGGCTAGTGATTCAAATGCCCTGCAGAATTTTCTTCTGTCAAGCCAAAGAAATTTCCAGAGACACTAATGTTTTTAAATACAGTTATAACTTTTCCTATCTTTTCCACTTAAACTCTGGATAACTTTCTAAGAATACAGTCCTTTGAGCACGTTTGAGGAGGCAATTTTGAGGAAACACAAACATTTCTTAAGGAAGATCTGTAAACTGGATTTTAACTACTTTTACTTATCTACTAATACAGTGTTTAACAAATTATGAAAAACAAATAAACTGGCTAGATATACTGAAGAATAATGAATAATAATTCTGCATATTTCATCTATTCAAAACCTTTTGATTTTAACCACAAAGCAATGCACAATTGCTCATCGACGAACACAACTTAGTCCACGTGTTGCCTTGACCGACAACACTATAGTTAAGAAATAAGTGGTTTTATTTGTAATGTTTAACACACCTTTCGTCCAAAGACTTGCACTGACTGCGCCATCTTTAAAACAAAATTACATCACGTTAGAAGTTAATAATGTAGCAAATCTAGATTTCGAAAAAAGTGTATATTTTCATCACACAAATCCAACCTTTCCCCACTCTCGCAAATGGCAGCCAAAAAAGAGGAAGGCTATTTGTGCACATGCCCGGATGAAGAAACTGATGTCGAGGCTCGGCACAGTCTTCACTCGGATTTTTGGCGACTTCATGATCCTATTGTGTGGATGAGCCAATTAGCTCACAGTTTCCGTGGAAACAGATGATCTTTGGCGCGTCGAATGCCAAGGGATACCATTTCGCTGTAAGTGTTGGTGGAGTATTGTGAAAAATTTGTGGGTTTTGATTACAGCCAGAGTTCAAAATAACTGTAAACCTGACAGATGAAAATATTTTCGTCATAATCGTCATCAAAAATTGGAGTTTATAATCTAAACAACTGGATAGAGTTCGACTTGCTTCGCAAAGGTTTGGCTTTCTATTCAATTATCAATTGAAAGTAGACGCTAAATGTGGCGTTGGTTTGTATGCACGATCGATAACGGATAATTTGTAAGAGAAATCAGGCAAAGTGAAAACAAAGCAATCATGGCGACAAATAACAGCTTCGCAACATCATTGAGCACTTCTAGCGACACAACCGAACTTGTTAATGCAGCTGCCTTTATTTTCCTGATCGTATTTATTTGCGTTGGAAACCTCCTGTTGTTCATGGCTATTGTCGGAAGCCCGAAGCTACGCCACACTGTAAATCATTTCACCCTGAGTTTGTTATTCGCAAGTTTTCTAGTAGCAGGAACTGTAATGCCACTTCGTGTGGTTAGTTTTCTCCACAAAGAACTGTGGGCAAGCCGACCTGAGATGTGCGAGGCGTATTGTACGTGCTTCGTTCTGTGTTGCCTTGTAACAGTGCTGTCATTGGTCGTGGCATGTTTGGATAGATATCTCTCCATATCAAAAATTCACGCCTACCAGAAGTTTATTTCTGGAAGATGCCGTTCCTTTGCTCTTATAGCGCCGTGCTGGTTAATGGCGGCAATCCTATCAATTGCTCCAGCCAAGTTTTCAGCACAGCACATCCACGCTCAACGCACTTACGACTGTAAGCTTATCAGAGTTTACCAAGCCGCTTATATTTACACGTTCGTGGCTGTTGAAGTACTTATCCCCGTTGCATTTATGCTCCTGTTGCATGTGAAAACTATTAAGAGAACACTCGGCCGATTCAGAACCGTGAACATCCAAGGCGAAGGTTCAAGTATCAAAAGCTTGGATAGTTCTGACAGTTGGTCATTCTCAAAGGAAACACAGAGAGCAAAAGTTGTTATCAACGTCACCCTCTGTTTCATTCTCTTCTGGATACCACGCTGCATCTTTTTGCTGGTCGATAACAGTCAGAATGAGAGCATACATGAAGTAGCGGATGGGTTGACAGAAATCTTGACCTACTGTTTTCCAGCTTCACTCCCTCTGTTGTTTGGGACTTGGAGTGCCGAGATCAAGGATGTGTTTGTTAAGATGTTTTGTCCAGCTGGCCCCATTCGACAGAGACATGACAGGGAGAAGTATAGGTTGGTCACAGCACACAAGGTAGCACCATTTTACTATCCGCACTATACTTGAAATCTCTCTGAACTCTGCAAGTAAGATTTTATTGATCATGAACTACCACCTTGATGAAAGTGTCAGAGTTGAACATGCAGTGTCCAGTGTTGTAAAATTTATTGAGTAGTGTGTGGTAGAGTAAGACAGGGAAAGAAAGTTGGTGCAGATCAAAGGACAAAAAGTGGCCACTAATGTTGAATATACCAATCATGTGATGCTGACCCTGCTCACACAAGTGCCACAGCTGAACACTGAATAATTCTCAAAGGAAAACAGCGATGCATTATTTAAATTCTTGTGCATGCAGGGTCATGTTCTTGTGAGTGAAAACAAAACAAAGAGATTGCTCCTTTGATCTCTGCCGACTATCGAACCAGTCTTGCTCAACTAACTAAGAGTAGTGTCAGGGTCATTGTCATTCACTGTTTCTATGTAAGAATAATGCAGACTGTGCCTCATAGATCAGTATGCTATGCTCACAGCTTCCCCAATATCAATTTTGTTCTGACAGGCCCGAGTGTAAAGCATGCTGCTGACAATTGAGCTTCAGCATCAGTTGAGGTGATCTTGTAAGTCCCTCCTAGCAGCCTTAGCTGAAATTATTGCTAAATAATGACAATCAGTCAAACATCTATAAATTTGAGTGTCCCCTTCCGATTTGTGGGGTTCATATTTTGTTTAAGTCAAAAAAAATTCAAGAATAGCATTTGCTGTGTCAGCAAATTGAAGCTTCTTTTGCATATATTCTGGCAGAAAAAGAATCCCAATACATAAAACATTTTGATGAATAGGTGCATTTAATAATCAATGTTTTTGTAACACATATTCTATGTAATATTTTATGTCAATGCATGTGTCACAGTTTGACAATCAAGAATGTCTTTATTTTAAATTCAAATTACTAACAATTCAATTAATATTATTGATCATAATTTATTGTTGATTATCAACTTGCTTACACATGTAAATAAAAGATGATTGGAAGTTGCAGGTTGTTAGTCAACCTGTTAAGCATTTATCAAAACTTTTAACACAAATATGACAGCTTTGATTTTCTTAATAGACATGTTTAGTAATTACTTCTTCTTCAGTGCTTTATTTAATTTGTTAATGGTATTGTATAATTATATAGGTAGACACTAAGATAATAGAATTATGTGGAATATAATTGTACTTGGCATATTAATTATAGTGCAAGTTAAGTATTAAAGTGTTTGACTTGAACAGTCATTCAAAATCATATTTAATTACTTGAGTGCAAGATTTAGTCAGACTGTATTTAAGAGAAAATGTTAGTTTAGTTATTAAGACAAATTGGCTATGAAAAGAAGAAATCTCGAAATGTCTTGCTTGGAACTAATAAATGGGTTAAACTTATCTTACTTTGCAGGGCCGTAGCACAGGTTCAAATGTTGGGTGGGATAACAAAAACTTGAGAAAAATCAGGGGGCAAGCCAAACCCTTTCACTTACATCCACATATATGTTTTTTTTTAAGAAAATTTAAATTTTTTTAATTAAAAAAAAATTTTGGGAGAGGGGGGTTGCCCCCTGCTTTACCCAGCTGTTACTGAAAATTTTCATTATTATTGTAAAGCTATAAAATGTAAATAGATGAAACAGCCGGGTCTTAATTAATGCATAACATCAGATTTCAATAACTAAAATGTCAGTAATTGTTACATATTACTGTCATAGTATGAAACCAGTAGTTCTTATTATATAGAGCCAGGCACTGTCATGCCAATATATTAGTACTACATAATGTATATAATAATAGATTTTAGACCAGCTGCTATATATAGAGACTGTGTTAAGATAAGCAAGTGCATCTTTTGAAAGTGTTGCTTCACTCTGACTCTCACTCGAAATATTAGCACCTTAAAATTTTTCAACAGTATTGATTTGGTATGAGCTGTTAAGTTGATTGCAAATAAGCTCTTTATAAACTTTGTGTTGATCTGGATTTGCAAAGTGACAATAAAATTGCTGCATTTAGATAAATCTTGGTTTTGTGGAATTATTTTAGTTTTGATATTATATTGTTCTCCTGGGATTCTATGCAGCTCTGGCTGTTCCCCATTTTAGGGGAACAAATAATTTTCTCTGATATGTCCAATTTGAAACTCTCACAAGTATATAATTTCCATCATGCATGGGTCAGTTTAATTTCTTAACTTCTTCAGGGGGATAGGGTGATCTGCTGATCTGCAAAATTTCAGCATCAAATCTGTTGACAGAGCCATGCATCGAGAGATCAACTGCAGTTCAGCTTAGAATTAATTGCTTTGAATCTGTAATCTGCACAGATTTTTTACCAAAATCTGAATCTGTCACATTTAAGTTAGTTCTGCAGGTCTGCTGAAAGTCTTGTTGAAATCTGCAAACTAATATTTGTTTTCATAAAAAGTATTTAAAATAATTCATTGTTACATTATTGTATGTTTTAGACCTTTCAGATGGGAAGGAGTTTACTGGAGGGGGGGGGGGGGTTGCCTGCGAGCCGGCTCTCCTCGGGCTGAACTTGGGAAGTGAGCCATGGAGGCGAACCTCAGGAGAGCCAGCTCGCAGGCTGGGGGAGGTGGGGTAAATTTAAAAATTGTTGATAGCCCAAGACAAAAAAACAACATGAAGGATGAAATATCAGACATAATAGTCACTGTATAATTAACTGTATAGCACTGCAAGTACTCAAAAACTGAATTTAACAGATATAATATATATAATTCAAGAAATAATTAATTGTACTTGACAATGCAAATTTATAAGACAATGCAGGTAGAATAATAACTGGAGCTTTTTATTGTTAATTCATAGGGAGAAAGGTGTGCCAAACCTGATGATAACATAGTACACCTTCTGTTTTTAATAGGCCCAGCCTAGCTACAGTAGTTCCCACAAATTATAAGGACAAGCTTGTCCTTATAATTTGTGGG
>JAOBRD020340038.1:0-20895 GCA_027575215.2 Hydrozoanthus sils | reverse complement strand
ATCGCAGACGCTCCTTTTCTCTCGTCTGGGGGCCCTGAGCCCCAGTGAGAGGAAAAGCGTCTGCTTTCGCAGGCTAGACCCGGACGTGACGGCAAAACAACAGGACGCGTGATGTTTACTTGGTACCAGTCCACTGAGACGAGTACGACGTCCTGATCGCCGTTCGCGTCTTCATGCTAAATCACTCTAATAATAGAACACATGCGAACTTTTTAGTTCACGAAAGTCGACGTGCTTGGAAAAACGAGCCGCGGGCGAGTTTTTCTAGCACTTCTTAAGTGAACTTGAAATTTCACAAGTGTTTCTATAAATGAAACAGCAAGTAAGCGAGTTATTACGAAATAAGGCACACAAACGGCCGATAAGTACCCGCGATGACGTATGCATATACATTCTATTCATATTTAGAGTGCATCACCATAGCCAATCAGAACGCACGTTATATTTCCTTTATTTTATTATCCCTTTTACCTCATGGATGACTTCAGTCATCGATGAGTTTTGGAGTAATGTGAATTCACTCGATCACTCGGCTGCAAATTTTTAACCGAGCAATTAATGTATGCATTGATTTATAGATTTAGGAGAAAAAACTCTTTTTTTATAACCTACCTGGGCTCGAACTCTCAACCCATCCAGCCTTTCGGCTATAAAGCTAATAACGTACCATCGGCCACACCGAAAACCAAATTCTGAACTGATAATTCAATTGTTTAATGCGTCAGGAATTTCTGACGCATACAAACTTTTTGAATTTTGAGCCCACGACAATGAAGGACTTCATCACGAGGCAGGTGATCAACCGCTGTAGGTAAAATTTAATATCGTTTTTATGCTTGCACCCCCATGATAAAGAGTTAATATTCTTAAACAATGAACGGAAATCGCTTTTAAAAATGTTCAACACTGCAACTGTTTGTTTTCATATTTAGGTTTTTTCGCCGCGGTATTAGTTTTAATTTTGCTGGTTGTTTCGTTTTTCAAAAGTAGCCAGAATTCTAGCAACCTACTTCGTGTCGTTTTTATCGAAGCATCAAACTGTTTTCACAGACTATTTTAAATTATAAACAAGTATTAGACGCAGAAAGATTGCTGTGCAAGTCTAAAACGTGCGGCACTGCAGTCACACTGTTTGCTTACTTGTTGTTGTTGCAGTTTCTTTCACTGAGAACAGAAATGATTTGTAAATCTCGCACCAATTTTCTTTGTTAGGGATGTTTCAACCGACCGACCCGTCCATGCTTCATATCAATTAGTTTGGCCTTACTACTACTAATACTAGATTAATTTATGTCCGCTTCAAATAATTCGCATAGATGAAGTTGCTTTTCAAGAAGCGATTGACAAGCAGGGGTCACCGCCAAATCTTCAAGAATTTTGTAATAAAACTTATATTCATCCATGAGGTGGCTCATAGAACCTTTGATCGTTTCCGTTCCTTCAAAAATTGCGGTGTAAGTATGCTGTACAAAATGAAAATAGTGAAAGTCACGTTAGAGACACGTTGATATGGAAAAAAATCAGAGAACGAAGAATAAAAAAAAACAAAGAATCGACGCAAAGACAACGCTCAAGGGCGAGGCAAACAATGCAACAACTGCAGATACTAAAACCTTAAATTGAATCCTGTCCTGCACGTGAAGTGGACTGTCTGAAGTACGAAATCCCCTTTTCGCTTTCGTCGAGCCTTCCATCTGCATAGTGTCGATGTGCAAGAGGTCCTTTCATCCTACTGCCTCACCTGTTGTTTGCAAATCTCGTCTAAAGCAAACAGCGTGGTAGAAACTTAGTTGCAGCGGCTATCTACGCAAGCAAGGCAGACATAACAAGTATAGAATATAAAGCATAGTTTTAAAGAATATGAACTCGAACCTCCCAGCCTGAACTTAGCCATGTGATCAAAATAATTCTAGTTACAACAATTCGGATTCTACCGAAATTGCGCTCTTATCTGACACAAAAGCGTGACGTTTGCTTTTAACAGCTGCGAATCTCAGCAAATTCAGTAACGGTTCTGAAGTGAAAAAAGAAATGAAAAGCTACTTTCTACCTTAAATGACGTTTTCTGATAGCTAAAATTTACAACAATCAACGTGGTTACTTTTAAGAGTCAAGAAAAAATTTAAACATTTTTTCACGATGAATATCTCGCTAGTTTAGTTAGATCTTTCTAACATTTTGTTGACGCTGACAGGTTTTTTCTTGAACTCTCTTCTCATTGCACCTTTTTTCACACATCCGGCCAAAACGCTGTATACTTTTTAATTGTCTTTTTTTCAGGTAAAGTTGTTTGATATTAACGCGTTTTTTCCTTTGGCGAGAGAAAAGTTTCTTTTTACGCCAACGTCTTACCAAAGTTGAAGACTTGTGCCACCACAGACAGCATTTGATTGGCTATTACAAAGCTTCTACAAAACTTTTTTATCCGTTCATAGTTCCTCCGTGTTCTACGACAGACTTGCAACTATGTCATTTTGTATTCTAAAAACTGCACTGCTCTTAGCTTATCAAAGTTGAATCAAATTATCCGAATGCTATTGGACGAACCAAGCAACAATAATTTCCCGGAAAACACGCTATGATCTCCCAAGAAAGGTAAAAAACTTTCTAGTCAATAGCAGACTGGATTTACAAGAAAGGAAAACGATATATCCATGTTCAGCAGTGTTGAAATAAAGCTACTTTACACAGACATATGGAATTATAATTAAGAAAGTGCTGAGATTTGGACATGTTAAGTTGTGTAGCTAGCTCTAAATTAACACGGAGGAATTGTCGGTTTAAGTTGGTATTTCCCATGGTGCATTCAAAGTTTCTTTAATTTTTAATCCAAAGGGAGGGTTGCAAATACTAACAAGGTTTTGGGTCTTTTACCTTTTGGTTGCTTTGGCACAGATTTAAAAAAATCACCTGAGGCATAAATTCTGTGCATAGTCTAGGGCAGGTGGCAAGTTGTTACGTGTCACCCTAAAATTACAGATTGTTTTGAAAAAAAAATTAAAATCTTTAGATGCTTACTTATATACATCTCATTTCTTGCAAGGTTAAACAATCATGTTTGCTTTGATAACCACAAAATATTCTAGACGCTAAAACCTTTTTTCATAAGAAAAAAAATTACAAGTGATTGCATTCAAATCTCTTTTTCCTTTACCGACAAGTTTAACAAGTCACAATTTTTAAAGTTTAAACATTAACTAGTACCTGATTTTTGTTGTTTTTGTTGTTGTCGCACATTTGATTCAAGTCTCAATTATGGTAATGATAATATTTTTTCCGAATGTACAAAAGCATGATTTTTGTTTTGAATTATCTGCATGGGTTTAGATCTTTACTTAAAGATAAATGTGTTTGAATAAATTTTCCAAGGTTTGTCAGAATCTGTTATTTCTTGTATTCAAACAGTTAAAAAAGTATTGCTAGGTTGATATATTTATGCATATAGATTCGTCTGTCTTTTTGCTTCTGTTTGTGAACGAAATTTGCTTCAAACCAATAATAATCCAGTGGACATGTTCCAGAAAGTCGATGGACGGTACAGTATCTATGTTCATTAGACAAGAAACCTTTGTATTCTTTCCTTTTTCCTCACAAAAAACTGAAGCCCCTTTCCACCTTTTAAATCACCATCGCTGTTAACATAATTTGGTTTAGTCGGAGTTTCGGACGAACCAGCTAAAGATATTTCTGCTGGGTCTGGCTCTGCCGCCTTTTTGTTTCTCAATGAAAAGATCGCCATAAAGTTTATCCATATCTGTTTGAGTCCATTGCGATAATTTTCACTAAAAATAAAGTAAAGACATGGCGTTACGGCGCAGTTACTGTGTGCCAGAAATAAACGTGCAAACATTGCTTCACACGGTATTGGGATATCGTAAGTGTACAAAACAAACTGGATGAAGTACAATATCCAACAGCAAATGAACACGGCCACAACAATAAGTATCATTCGCACTACGCGGCGGTTTCGCAGCTCTCTTCGGCTTGTTATTCGATGTCTTGCACAACCGCCGGGACTCTTTTGTCTCTTGAGAGCAATTATGATCGCCGTGTAGAAAAAGAGGATTGCGGCCAAGGGACATGCATACAGCAAAACTACCATAGTTTTATGGTACTGCTTCTCAGCTCCTGGTTCGAATGTTTCATCGAGGCTTAGAATGCAGTACCTCTTCGAGCCATATTTTCGGAGACTGATAGCGTAAACAATAGGAAAGCGAAACGACGCTGCTACAAGCCATAAAAATCCTATAATCACACTCGATGGCCGGTTTTGTAAATGAGTTTTAAAAGGAAAAACTAAGGACGAGAACCGTTCGATGCTTATGACTACAACTGTTAACACAATAACTGAGATGGCAGTTTCGTGCACAAAGGCTACAAATTTGCAAGTTATGACACCCAAGTCATCATCTAACAACCATTCGTATCCTCTGGAAAATATACTCACAACTCTAGGCATATAAACACATGTAAGAATCAAATCACAACAGGCAATGTTAACTATGAAATAGTTGATAGGTTTTCGCATCCGCTTGTTTTTCCCGCACACTATGGCTATGATGATCAAGTTGGCGACCAGCGACACGGCCATTATAATCCCATAAGCAAGAACCCGACTTATTCGACTTGCTGTTGAGTCTGTAACAAAACATGGAACGGTCGACGAAATTATTTGACGGTTTGTTATATTTGGCGTCGAGTTTGAGGAAGCCATGTTGAAGAGCCAAGAAGTTCTTTAAGCGAGTTCTTTTAGTAAATTCTCACCCGTATCTCTAACTTTCCTTAACAAGTATCGCTTTGAAAGCGTATCGCAGAGCTTTGTATATATAAACTTTCAATTATCGATTTTAATATTTTTTTCTAAAGTTGAACAAATCACGTGGTTTTTGTAATTTTCCAACACCCAACGTTTTTGGTCAAGAACAAAACTGTGAGATTTGAAATACAGATATGGCACAGACCGGGCTCAATCCAATTGTTCGGGAGGTTTATTACCACTAACCAAAGAAAAAGGAAACAGTATTTTTCCATGTAGCTTTCATATAATTTTGTTGAAACAACAGATGTCTTGCAGGTGCTATAAATAAGGTGGCAATGGTAGAGCAAAATTAATGCTGGACCGTGGGGGGCTACAGTTTTATTTATTCACTTTACGAACAGGATGTATAAACAAAGTCACAATTTTAAGAAATCTCGTTTAAAAACTAATGAAAGAGATGACATGGATTTAGTGTGCTATAAATATGTTTCCTTCGTTTTGACTACCAAGCAACCAATTTTATAGCTATTTTCTTTGCTTTTAAGATGTTAAAACTTAAATTGCGGTTAAAATCTGAATCGAGATATTTTTTTCCACGAGCAGATGTTTAGCCAGTCTATTTTGGTGCGGTCGAGAAATGGGGTGGACTCTGGGGAATTGTGGCAAATAATTGATGTTACAGATTATTATGGTAAAAGATATTTTGTCTGAGCGTTTGTTCACCTAATACATTTTTAAAACGAGCGTAGAGTACTTTTGCTATATCACCCAAAAACTAGAACAAACCAATTTAAAATTGAAATCCCTTCCAAGTCAAAAGTAAAAGGTATGTGGTAAAGATATTTTTTCTGAGCTTTGTTCACCCAATATACTTTTTAAAACGAGCGTTTCTATATCAACCAAAAAGAGTAACTCCTCGACAACTAGACCAAAACCAATTTAAAATTGAAATCCCTTCCAAGTCAGTTAAATAAATGGTTAGCGTTAATGAAAAGAGATACGAGTAAACTGTTGCTAAGATATTTATGTTACACCGTAAATCATTTTCATATATGGATTAGGTTCGGTTTTGGCGGCTCAATACACCGATACCCTCCAGGTAAGGATTAGAAATTAGAAATAAGAACCTTAATGTGTAATAAATTAGTTCACGTAACAATAAATCTGCTTTAAGTTAGTTTTGATATTTTTAGCCCCTCAAAAACAAAATAAAGCAAAATAAATCATAATTAGCTTTTCGGATTATCTGGCGAAAGTTTACTTAGTGATCCTAACATCTATTGATTTCATTATTCACAACAACATCAAAATCTTCTTTGACGCTGCGAGAGTCTTTCTCTAAACTCTTCATTGACGTCTTTTTTAGCATTCAATATTACGTTAGTAATAATTTATAGGAAAAGGCGTGGGTTTTTAGACTCTCGATTGTAACATAGTCCTTTTATAGCTGTCGGCTTTCGCAGCATCTTAAATGATGATCAACATTTCTCGCCACATGAGAATCGCTTTTATTTTTTTTGCATTTGAAAAAACAAAAACAAAACTTTTATCAAACACTCGAAGACGGAGGCGAGGTCTTGATTGTACAGTTTCGACTTGTATTTGTTTTTACTTTTAGCAAAAAAAAAAAGAAAACAAAAGATGAAGCCAAGAAAAATACTAAAAAACCGTTACTAAACTGTGTCAAACATAGATATTTAGCATTACTTGCTTGAATCAAGTTTTTAACTCAGTTGATTGTTTGCTAAGTTTTATTGGATATTGACAGATTTTTTTTGTTTTCAAAAGTAAAAGAATTAGCGTTATAAGCTTTCTAAATCTTTCCATAAATGTTTGGCACTGTCAGTTAACGTTTAACATTCTCAAAGGACAAAATCGCCATAAAATATTGTGTTAGAAGCCAACCAAAGTCTACCTTGAGGCCAAAAGATTAAAAAAAAATGTAACGGAAAACCAATAGTACAAGTTTTGAGTTCTACTCTATGAACAAGTTAAAAAGCTGTACGTAACGCAGCTTATATTCTAGTCTCACACAGGCAAATTAACATTGTAAATGATATAGATATTAGATTGTTAAAATCTAAAAACTTCACAGTTTTCATGCGTTAAAAATATTCAAAAAACACTAACATTTCAGCTTCTCTAGTGAAAGCCTTCATTTTAACAATGTTATATATATCATGTCTTATACGTACACACGAAAGCTTGAAAACTTCAGTAGTTAACATTGTAAATAAAACATATAGTGTGTCCATTGTTTCTAACTAACTCAGGAAAATAATGAAAGAATTAACTTATCATGGCTCCTTACATTTACCATAGCTTAAAAGGGAAGTAAAAGTTATCTTTATTTAACTCAAGCATGCACGAACGTTGGTACGTTTATAAAAGCATATCATGTTTCCATAGTATTATAAAAACAATCACTGTTACAGTGAGGGCGAACCACTTTACACAATTTTCGGACAAACATAAATTGAAAAGCAAACTGTACTTTATAGTTTACGAGATCCTCTTCCATAGAATAGTTACAAATACATTTAACAGTCTCTCTTGTTTTATAATATCATCAGCAATAGATCTAAAAGTGAAAGCTTGTTGTTTCTCACATTTAGCTACTGCATTTCGTTTTCTTTCTTACTCGAGTAATTGTTCTCTCCGTGTACAGTAAAAAAGTTAAAATTAGTATATTTATTTATTCGTTTGCTTCGAAAAAGCAACTTTCTTAATGTACTAATCTTGACTAACAACATTTGAAAGGAAATCATACTCGGTTATGCAATGTGGTTAGAGGCAATTTTTTAAATAGCAGTAGTGACAGGAATGGCAAGCAATAATAAAAAAAAATATCAAAAAAAATGAAAAAAAAAACTATACTAAAAACTTACTTAAAAATAATACTTAAAAGTTTATGTTCTAGAGGTAACAAAAATCTCGTAGTGGACGCAGATTTTAAAAACCTTTTAGCTGAAACTTTGCTATTTCTTGTTGATCGTAAAAAGATGGTTGTCTACGAACGGCCTTGATGCGGGGTTTTCTATGAAAAAAACAAACAAACGAATCTTGTTTAAAACTTATATAAGTATGCATAAAAAGTCATTTAAAATACAAATAAACAAATTTGAGCTAGTATCATCTCTGTGAATCGATTCATGAAAACTGCAAAATAGGTTCTATACAACTCCATAAATTAAATTAACTCTAAGTTAGAACTGAACAACTGTAAAGTAAAGTATGTAGGAATGCAATGTGGATTGTGAGCTTAGTAAGCAAAATATAATAAAATAAACACAACAAGGTAGTTACAATTCTTTCTGCCTGTCCAGTTTTAGTCTGTTTATCTGTCTATCCGTCAGTCTGTCTGTCCGTCCGTCCGTCTAACTGCCTGTCTGTCTGTCCGTTTTTTGTCTGCCTTTCTGTCTGCCTGTTAGTCAGTCTGTTTGTCTGTCTGTCCATGTGTTTTTCTATTCTTTATTTGTCTACCCGCCCGTCCGTCCAACCGTCTGTCTGTCTATCTGTTTTCCTATTCCTTCTTTTAACTGTCTGCCCACCCGTTGTCTATGTGTCTATCTGTCCGTCTACCTGTTTGTCTATCTAGCTGTCTTCTCTTTCTGTCTATCTGCCCATCCGTTGTCTGTCTGTCCGTCCATCTGTCCGTCGACCTGTTTGTCTATCTGTCTGTCGCTTTCTGTCTGTTTTTTATGCCTTACTGTATTTCTGTCTGACTTTCTATCCTTTCGCTTCGATTTCGTTATCTGTCTTGCCCGTCTGTCTGCGTCTGTCTATCCGTCAGTCCGTTCGTTTGTCCTTTCGTCCATCTTTCTGTCTGTATATCTATCTGAGCCTTTCTGCATACTTGTCTTTCTGTCTGCCTTCTTCTGTGTAAACACACGTGCTACAAATTCACTCTCTGCCGCTCCTTGATTCTACCAGATGCTAACCTTGTGCACACTCAGGTCCAATCCAACCAGCCGCACAAATACATTTCCCGTTCACGGAATTACATTTGGCGCCGTTCGCACATCTGCAGTCGAATTGACAATGCGGTCCATACTTATCAATCGGACAGCCTGTTTGAAATGAGTCAGTAAAATTAATCATTTTGTTACAATCTAATTTGCTTTTGCTAATCTGCGATTGCGCAAGATGGCAACCAATAAGGCTTTGGCTTTGGTAGATAGTGCTCGAAGAAAAAGCATTTTATGCTTTTAGCGGTGCTCATACTTTTTAGAAATTTTGCCAAAATTATGCTACTTTCTGAAAATTGTGCTCTCTCTCACCTAAATTATGCTACTTAAAATTTAAGGAAAATATAGGTTATCAGTAGCTTAACTCTATTAATTTTAACTTTAATGAACACTTATGTAGTCCACATTCCAGTCTTACGGTCTGAATAGTTAACATCGCAAATACGCATGTTATCAACCGCTTCTGGGTTCTGGATCCAGGTCAGAAAGTACTTGTTTTAGACGCCATCCAGGCAAACCCTCAGTTCAGTATATAAAGACAACTATACATGTTAATATTTGTGTTATCGGTTATTGTACTGAAGCGTTACACAAGCCTGGAAATAGTCTACGAGGGTATACACTTGTGAATCGTTGAACGTTGAGTTAAGAATAGAGAATACTCGTTCAGCGGTTGCAGACGAGAGCTGTCCCAGCACAACCTTCATTACTGCAGAAGATCAATGGGGTAGGTTGTAGAATTAAAATGTTTTGTTTTCAACGCAGAAAAGCTCAGATTATGCTAGCAGTGCTAAACTGGAACAAAATCTTAAAATAATTCTCGTTTTGCTAAATTATGCTTAAAGTTATGCTAGCACAATCTACCAAAGCCTACGACATTATATTTACCCATAGTTCTTAGCGTATAAATGTCTAAAATTGCCAATATGAACACACAGTGAAAATTTGTAAACCTCAAATTTGACACACACAGTGTTGTTAGTACAAGGAAGAATTCTACCAAATGTTACCTTCCCTGAGTTACTTTTGGCGGTGTAAGGATCGCAATGCATTCTGGTCACATGTACAACCGCAAACTTTTTGGAATGGTGGATTGCTCTTCGCACGCAGTTTCTTATTCATTTAAGCGTTTTAAAATTGGCTTCAAACTTGATTAGATATCAAGAACGTTTGCTACAAACCTTGCTGACAATGATACCCAGTCTTCCCTGGTGAGCAGCGGCATTGGCCGGAAACAGTGTCACATGGTGTGTGTCCCGGGCACGAACAAGTCTCCAAACAACTGAAACCATAATTACGCGAAGAACACTCTGTTGTCAGAATATTTTTGTAGATTGTGGTTACTATTTTGTACCTGTACGACTTTGAGGGGAATATGAGTCTCATACAGAATTCTGTAAACCACAAAACTTTGGTCTTCTGGTGCAAAGAGATACACATTTGTTGAAAGGTTACAAGAATAGATAGGCAAGTACAAGCATGAGCAAAAAAAGGAATCCATGAGTCTGACATCAATTTCTAGGAAATTCCAAAAGTAACGTTCCCCGCTATTTTTGGATTTTACAGGAAAAAACGGCAGCTACTTTCGGGTAGCTGTTGTTTTCGGATAGTTAAAAAACGTTTGTAACTCGAAGTGGTCTTAGACAAAAAGGACAAGTATTTGAAATTTAAAGTCACCATTAATGCATATTTCTACAGTGTAACGCAACCAAATAAACAAACACTAAACAAAACATGCTGCCCTTATCGGTACATTATACATACATGGGCACTAATGCTAGACAAAACAATACATTTTGACTCTTCCCTGACAAATTAGCTTTTCAAAATGCCGCTACTTCGGTTAGCCGTTACTTTCTGGGGGAAGCAAAAAAATTTAAGGTCACTTTTTGGTAGCCGTTACCTTCGGGGGAGAGTTACTTTTAGGGGGCAGTCACTTTCGGGGGGACGTTACTTTCGAGGGTTCAATACTTAAGGGGGGGCTGTAACATTCGGGGGGCCGTTACTTTTGAGTGGCTGTTACTTTCGTGGGGCCGTCACTTTCGGAGTTCTACGGTATTCCTTGTTTCGGACACAAAAGAACAATCTGTGTATGGGGTGTAGGCGTTAACACTTGTCTTACAAAATAGGGTACAACAATAGAGAGCTTATCCATACCACCTACAAGTTAAAGCAGGGTAATTCTTCCTTTCATGTTTACCGATGTATGAGGAACAAAACATGACCCGTAACAAAGAAAGGTGGAAACTTGTTTATAAAACTAAAAATCGTGAAGAAATAAGACCGCGTTCAAAAGATCGCTTTTAGAAGGAAAGAAGTACGAGCGTAAAATAAATCCTGAGAGAAAACGATACTCATTAGCAAAATACAATTAAGTTCCCGATGATGACTTCGGCACTGAATCTGTTTTTATAAAAACTGTTTAATGCGTCGGCAAGTGAGTACAACAGCTAATATTTGATCAACTTTAAAAATTTATAGTTTCAGGATTTTACTTACCTATACTACAGTCGTGTCCAGTCCACCCTGGTAGACAAAAGCATTCACCGGATGTTGGATCACACGAGCCTCCATTCTTACACTTGCATTGGTTAAGGCAATAAGCCCCATATCGATTAGAAGGGCAACCTGCATGACAAGTAATTCAAATCGCTCAAAACATTGAGTAAAGCTTTAACAGCAGAAATGCATATCGGACTAATAGCATGGTGAGATGCGTTTATCTCGTGAACACATAGAGATGACTTCTATAATATTACATGGTAGTTTGCGAGCAGAAACAACAATACCTTCTTATGAGGTTATGGGAAATCACAAAAGAGTGAACGCATAAGCGAGTTATTAAGTTTATTAATCAACAACGAGTCAATTGAGATTATGTAAGCGATTAACCATGATGTCGCTTTGCTCATAAGCACCAAGACCGAACTATGACGAAAAAACATATCAAAATTTACATTCACCACATACTGACATAGATCTTATTCATTTATGGCATCAATTTAATTATTCTTTGTCTCCATACTAGCCTCATTCTTTATGTTTCAAAAAGAATATGTTACCAAAAAATGGCTAGTGGGGCTAATTTGAATGTTGACAAAAGAAGATTAAATCAATGCTGTTTATGAATTAGGTTAATAAAGTTAAAAACGGCCGGGTAAAGAATCTACTGTGTACTTTTAAAAGAAAGAAATACTCGAGTGGCACTCAACAGCAGCTCACACATAATACGGTGACATACTTATAATCTTTCAAAGAAAAAATCACTTTGCTTAACTGTCATCATCTTCTTCGTTTTATCTGAAATTGACACACAATTATTGTATCTTTGGATTGGAGTAAATGTTCCTAAGTTGAGGTTCTCTTCATAATTTTGTCATTTATAAAAAAAATAAGAAGTGACAAAAAATCAAAACTTACGGAATTGGCATTGGTTGCCATACCAACCAGGTGCACAGAAGCAACAGCCAGTTACGCGATCACACGTCGCCCTGTTCTTGCACGCACAGTCGAGTTCGCAGTTTAAGCCGTACTTGTTGGGTGGACACGCTGTAACAGAACGGTTACGGTAAGTACGTCACCTTAGTAAGAACTTTAGATTTATGAATAACTTCCTCAAGATGTACAAGAAAACTACGACACCCATTCATGCTAATGAATGACACGTGGTTTCAAAATCAAACGAGTGCATACTGAGCGATCGTTCGGAGGAAAAGTATTATTTCAGATAAAAAATTGCACGACCAAAACTTGATTACCCTTTCACTTTATACATTTTGATGTCGCATTACAAGAAAAAATTTAAACTTAATATTTTTATTTACCACTGAGCGGCCTTCTTATTCAAAAACATTTTCCCCAAAGTGCCTTTTTTATGTGCAACCTAACTGGCTAAAGCAATAGAGTCCTGAAATCTCTGAATGGCAGGAAAAAAAGCGATTAAGAGCTCAAATTTGATTTAGGAAATAATCATATTGCTCAGATCCAATCAGATTGCACAGATTTACCATGATTTTAAAATTCGGATGTAACAAAAGTTCTAAATGCTTTGTGTTCACCGTGATGAATCAACTAAACGCTTCGGAAATAAAGATATCGCATTCAATTGTGACTATGCGCAGCGCTCTGACGTCGAAAAGTGAATTTCAAGCTTAACAAGCTTGTCCAAGTTTTCTACCGTTCTACAAACGAAACGAAACAATCTAAGGCACTTTAAAGCGACCTATTGAGATCATGTTAAATTACCACACTGTGAGTTGAGCCAATAAGTACTTTTTAAGCCATTCTTCGCCGCGAATTCCCGGAGAGAACAAACATATTTGCGACATACTAAAAAATTGAAAAATCTCAAATTTTTGAATAATGAGTTTAAGCAAAGAGCTTGTTTTGACATAATCTTTCTCCCATGCCTTTGCTTCTTTTTAGAGAAAAGTAGGAGATTTCTAACGCTTAGTGTTAACCTCTGAAAGCTGAAATTGGAAATTGAAGCGAAGGGTTGAAAGTTTTAAGTGTTAAACTTGAAAGCAAGAGCAATTTCCACATTTTAGAAACAGACCTTCGTCACAGTCGTACCCAGTCCATCCAAGTCCACAGTGGCACTTCCCGGTTTCATGGTCGCAGATTGCGTCGTTTTTACAAGTGCAGGTGTACTGGCATCCTGGTCCGAATTTGCCGACAGTACATTCTGCAGATAAAAAAAATGTCAAAAATAATAAATCTATATTCCCTAGGCAGTTAAAGTCCATCTTCTCAGTTAATTGCATCGTCTCTTTTAATGTTACCGAGGGAATATTGAAGTATTTTTGAAAGATGAAAAAATGCAAATTTTAACCAAGTTTTAGCTTAGCAACTTCGCACAATTGTTTCTTGCTTCCCTTCCCTCTGAAGAAGGATTATGTTTTAGCCGAAAAATATGACATCTTTCAAAACAAAAAATTTATTGTTTAAGAATAAATGTTAAAACAAAAAGTTATTATTGCTCTTATTAAAAATTTCAAAAATAATAAATCTATATTCCCTAGGCAGTTAAAGTCCATCGTCTCAGTTGATTGCATTGTTTCTTTTAATGTTACCCTGGGAATATTGAAGCATATTTGAAAGATGAAAAAATTGCAAATTTTAACCAAATTTTAGCTTAGCAACTTCGGGTCAGAAGCAACAGTAACCCTTTTAGAATTTTAATGATGGAAACACCAAGCTGCAAAACAATGTTTTCAGCAAAAATAGAAATAAATTAGTGCATTTGATATCAGTATAACAACTAACCCGAAAACATCGTTCAGTAAATCCAAGTTTTGGACCAAGAAACGAGTGTTGAACTTATACAACAATATTTCGACTTTATTTCAAGTCATAGTCATGTTGAAAATTATTTACAAGCGCAGTCAGAATTAAATTTGCGTCTTAGAATAGCTCTAGGTCTCTAGAGGCTTTTTGGCCTTCGTTTATTGTTGGTTTTGAATTCTCTATGTAGTAACCTCAAGGAATTGCGACCTCGACCAGTTGTCACTTGAATCAATGACTTCCACATTCCCATGAACGGTATTGAAATAAGTTCTTTCAAGTTGACCTTGACCGAATGCCCAAAGATTTCCGGCAATTGGTTGAGGCTCACTCACATCAAGAAACTGTGCACAGTTAGTTAGATGCCTGAACAAGAGTTGATCTTCTCTCCTAGCATGTTCTTTGAGTCTAGACGATAAACATCTACCGTTTTCCCAATATAAGAAGGGGCACACCCAAGGCAAATAAATTTATAGATCTTCATAGACTTTTGGAGTGTAGGAAAGGGATCCTTGTTGGAGCAGTATATTGTCATAATTTGTTAACGTCGTATCTGACCGAAAACTTAACCTTGGTTGTGAAGAACCTATTTAACTTTTTAATTAGTTTATGGGCTAGATTTTCACCCATTTGGCTGCATAAGGTAATTTAAGCCAAACGGTGGGGGTTGTATCTTTGTTCTGTTGTTTATCACAACAGAAGGCCAAAAAGCCTCTAGAGACCTAGAGCTATTCTAAGACGCAAATATAAATTCTGACTGCGCTTGTAAATAATTTTCAGCATGACTATGACTTGAAATAAAATCGAAATATTGTTGTACAAGTTAAACACTCGTTTCTTGGTCCAAAACTTAGATTTACTAAACAATGTTTTCTTTTCTCGGGTTAGTTGTTATAATGATGTATTTAAAACTGTCAAATCAACATGGTATTTGATATCAGATAATTCTCCTTTACGGCAGTTACAGTTGAATGAAGCCAATGTAAACAGACTTTTAAAGATCATATAGAAGGGAAAAGACGAAGTTCTCACCTAAATCACAAAGTTTTCCTTGGTACCCAGGGGAGCATTGACACCTTCCCGTCACGTGATCACAAGTTCCGTACTTACAGCCACAGAACCATTTACAGTTTTCACCGTACGTGCCACGCGGACAAGCTAGACAAACCAGTAGAAAAAAATGAAAAATTTCCAAAAACGTTTCTTATAACAAAAGGCAGAAAATGTATTAAGAAAAGTACAGAAAAAAGAACTCTGACGATGCCGTAGAGCGACAAAACCCCTTTTCTTATAAAATTTTTACATTTTACATCTTATGCAGCATTAAGCAGCAATCGCTTTTAATCGTTTTTTATTTTCGTATAGGACAAGATTAGAAAAGGAACTAATGATAGGAAAAATTAATTATTACTTTTGCCAAAGGGGAAACTCTGCTATTGTGCTCAAGAAATTCCACATTGCCAATTCTCACTGATCAACTTTTTAATCTCATAATCAAAAAACCTTTTAAAACTCTGGAACTGGAAATTGAAATTGCAAAATCATCAAGACATGTCGTTTCGACCGAACCCTTTGGTCTTCATCAGGCAATTGAGGATTCGTGCATACATGTGGCGTCTGCTTATAAGGTAACTGGCGAGGAACGCCTTCCAGGTTCGGTCCCAAATATGGGACAGTAGGAAGCGGATCCCGCCGTTTCTGTTCAGGGAGGGGGTCTCAACACATTCCCGGATGGCTTTTTTTATTCTTTTTCTGTGCCAATGTTCCTCATTGTTTAGATCTAGAACGAAGGTATTTCCATTCCGATTGGTTTCAATATATGGTTAAAAACTGCCGTTTTCTGATCCTGAATGAAGTTGGACGTCTTATGCTGTTTTAGTCTGGCATTGGGTGACTGATTGTTTCTACCAATCGACAAAATTTTAATTGATTGCGAATTGCAATTTGATGACTAATTCCATTTATACTCAAATGTATACTTATTTCTGTGAATCTTTCTTTTTCAAAAAAAACAAAATCTTTATGTTTCTTGCGTGGCACTTTAATCTGTTACCGTTATTTCTTTTTGCATTTTGTGACCAATTGAACAAAAAATTTGGATTAAAAAAGGAACCAAAAGTTCCAAAGATTCATCATCTTTTACCCTACCTTTACTGATCTCGTGCACAAAAACTTACGCAGATCACATTTGGGCCCTATCCATCCAGGGTGGCAAATGCATTTGCCAGTTCTTCGATCGCATTGCGAGTGTCTGGAGCACAGACAGCTGTACATGCAATTGCGGCCAAAGATTCCATCTGAGCAGCCTGGGAGGAATTTCAAAGAATTTTCAATTCAACACCTTTGATCGGTCTCTGTGCAGAGCGTCCTTATTTCGAGTTTTTTGAGTGATGGTTACCACTACAAGGGGCGAAAACACATTTTTCCTTCTTCGGAAAATCGTGTAGAAACAGCCTTTGATTGTGTTTCTGTTGCGTTTCCGCAATGAAACATACGATATCGATTTTTTATTAGTTATGCATGTTCCGTCACGTTTCAGGACCGAAAATGCACATTTACGTTTCCGCGTTGGAAACTTTTCAGAAATTGTAAATTATGTGAGATGCAAAAGTTACAAAGGAATAAAAAACATGAATTGCCATCGGTATCTAATTTGGATTAGTTAGAAGTCAGTCTCACCTTAGCACACCATCTTTCATTTAAGGAAAAATTTCTTTAATAGAGTTGGGCTCAACAAAACTTAAGCGAATTTCTTTTTTAAGAAACCAGCTTGGAAAAAACGAGCAAATGGTTGTATGTTGAGATAAGCGGTAAACAAAAATTTGCATATCGTTTTGGTACGTTACCCACAGTGCATCGCTGGCCCTCGTATCCAGTCGGGCAGTAACAGCGTCCAGTATAGGAATCGCAGTCAACCCCTTTTCTTTTGGGACAATTACATTTTTGAGTGCAGTTCACGCCGTATCTACCCCTTTGGCAAGCTGAGGGAGAAACAAAATAGCTGTAAAACTAACTGTAAAAACTAACTAAACACCAGAGCCAGCCAGTTCAAAGGCAGATTAATTCTAACACTAGGTTCGCTTCTCGGCCAACTGTTAACTTTTCGGACAATCTATAAGCCGCGGACATTGTCCTCCGATATACCAGCCGCCGGAAGGTGTTTATTTATTAATTATGCCACTATTCACCTCGATTGAAACAAGTTAAGTGTTAGAGATACTTAAAATATCTTATAATTAAGCTTCTACGCAGACGTAGGCTTTGAAAGTGTTGTTAGTGCCCAGGGCAGAGCTCTTCCAGAAATCCTGGAAGCAATAAGGTTGCCTGCAAGTCGCCAATAGATCCATCATGACTAAGTTTGAGAACAAGTTTCGAAGATATTGAGTATCTTATCCTTGTTATATAATCTAATACAAATTGCTACCTCAAGCTTATTAAAGCTATTTAGCGCAACTCACCCCTTTTGCATGTTCCTCTCACATGATGACATCTTTCGTACTTCAAGCAGCGGCATTTCTGTGAGCAGTTTAAGCCATAACTCCCTTCTTTACAGGCTAAAAACGCATTTACAAGACGTAAGACTAAATGGCTTGATAGATAAATAGTTTTGAGCGAGTAGAAGAGAGTCTATTCATACACCAGCGTCTGTTCAACTTGCTAGTGTGAGAACAATTAAACGTAAATATGAAAGCAAACACATGCATATGAGCTTCAAGTAACAAACTTTTCTTATAGAAATATCTTGTCATAGCATCTGTTTCAAAAAAGTTGGAGGGATTAATTGTGAACATCTGAAAAATCAAACAGGGGCAACAGCGATCATTCTGTTTACTGGAATAGAGACAACTGCTTGTCAAGGAGAACCTACAGCCGTTTTTTTTAAAATCAGACCAGCAAATTGTCAACTTAAAATACCGTGGTGAACTAGGCTTCAAAGCCAAACCGATTATCCCAACATTGACGCAATGGCCGAGAGGTTAGCGTAGTCCTAGGTTCGGGAGTTCTGTGTTTTTTCTTGACCAAAACACTTTACCGGACTTGCTCCAGTAGACTCAGCGGTAAAAATAAGTATCAGCTTCTGCTGGGGGCTAACCTGCGACGGATTAATGTCCTGTCCAGTGGGAGTCAAAGACCCTCATACTACGGAAACCGGAGACAAAGACCGGCCTCATGAGCCACTTGGCTTGTAAAAGGATTTAGCTTTAGTAGTACATACTTGTCAATTCACCAGACTGTACATTTTACGTACCCAATGTGCAGTTCTGCCCTTGGTATCCCGCAACACATAAACACTTTCCTGTCACGTGATCGCATGGACTGCCGTTCGCACAGGAACATAGAGCCGAACAATTCAAACCATATCTTCCTTTTTGGCATTCTATGATAAAGTAAGACAAAAAGCAACGTTCAAGACAGCTTGACATCAGGGCAGCATTGAAACGTTAAAAGAAATTAATTTTTCGCAAAAATCGTTGGTTTGCCAAAACTCGTAGTCCACGCGCCGAGATTTTTTGCAAATCTCGTTGTAAACAAGACGACGACGACGAATTTTGGCAACACAACGAAATGGCGTGATTTCCTCGCAGCTTCTTGCGCGTGCAGTATAACGAATGGGAAAAATCTTGTATTCGTAGTCGTACTCGTTGTCGAATCTGAAGCTCTCTACTGAAGTTGCCAGCTCAGTGGTAAGAGCACCTGCCACGTGATTGAGATGTCATGGGATCGCTTCCCACTCGGGACAGTTTGTGTTTTTTTTTCTTGGTTCCCTTACATTTGTCTTAGTTAATTGTGTAAATAATAGCAGCGTGGTTGACCTCTCGAAACAAGGAATTGTTCCAAAAATAAATGACTAACTGTCTAAAAATGAAGTAAATAAAGGTCAAGAAGGCCATTTACCTAGCTTGCAGTAGTCCCCAGTCCTTCCTGGAGGGCATTTGCATTTACCAGTTATTGGATCGCACGAAACGTTACCATGACAGCTGCATGTGCTAGCGCATAGTATTCCATATCTTCCGTCAGGGCAAGCTAGAGAGGAAAAACCCAAAAAATTGAGCACGAACTATCAAGAAAAAATGTTCTTCGAGTTGTTTTGAATGATTACGTATTAAAGATTGAACGAAAAAAAATAAGTGGTGAGCCTTTTGTTATTATCATCAAGAAAAGTTTTGCTAAGATTATACGAGATTTCTTGATTATCTAAATTTGTTGTGACTCGCACTCCAACTAACCTTTGTCGCACCTTTTGCCTGTCTTTCCAGGTGGGCACAAACATTTACCAGAGACTACGTCACATATTGATCCGGTAAAACAGTCGCATTTTTGTTGACAGTCTTTTCCATACATTCCGCTCTGGCAATCTGTCAAACACATGTAATAACTGTTATTAATTTCTAAGCAAAGAAGAAATTTAGTGTTTCCAGTTATAAAACATTGCCAGGTGGCTATTCTCGTTTTAAACGATATTTTTCCTACAGATGAGCATCACATCACTGAAATGGCCTGCGACATTTTTTTTTGGTTATACTAGACTTAATACTACAAATTCAGATACGCGACGAGCTAGGAAGCTTGCTGGCCCATTATGAACATTCTTGTTGTTATCATTAATATAAGTGTTATTATTATTATTATTATTTTTATCACTAATTATCAATATTATTGTGGTGATATATAAATATTGTGACGTTATGACTACCAATACCATTTCAACATTTAATGGTTTCCAAAGTAAAAAGATATACCTTGTTTGTGTAAAGAATCTTTGCTATAAAGGTTACTAAAACAAGTCAGTCAAAACAAGCTTTCTAGTTATACATTTTCTAGGAATGTGAACAAAATTGCAATTGGACCTTCCGCACATCTGCGACCGGTTTTCCCATCAGGGCACACACATCTTCCACTGACACCATCACATGTAGCGTTAAATGCACAGTCACACTGCCCACTGCAGGCCGGACCGTAACGCCCTTTCGCACACACTGCGAACGGAAAATCAAGGTAGTACCAATAACATATGAAGCAAGTATCTCTCCTTAGACGTTCTGCACCGTTGTTGCAGAATCTCCCCAGATGATTTGTAGGCTATGTCAGTAGCCCGGAAAATCCACAGAATTCAAACTGCGAGATCTAAGTTCTAGATTCTAGTAGCAAACGTTAGAAAACGTGAAACTTTACAATCAGATAAATCTAACACAGCAAGCACTGACACTCGTAAGCCAAAGAATAAAACTGCTGACTCAACTCTAGCGGTGAATGAGATCAAGCTATCGAGGTCTAAACAAGTGTTGTATATGTTGAGAGCTAGAAGTATGTACATTGTATGTGTTTACAAAGTTGAAATGAATGTTGTGTTAAAAGGTCGAAATGTATGTTTTATCTTCTGACGTTGTATGAACAACCTTTCTCACAGCGGATCCCCATTCTGCCAGGGGGACAGATACATCTACCATTAACTGGGCTGCAAAGGGCACCGCCGACACAAGCGCAGCGTTTGAGGCAGCCTTGGCCATAGCGTCCTTGACGGCAGACTGTTGGCAGAACAGACGATTACTTAGGCGTTGACAACATCATACCTATATAATTTACGGCACGGTAGCTGATGACTCTACACTGAACATTAACTTTGATAGCTCAAACTCATAGCTGATTTTGAGAACTTTCAGGTAAAAATACCATTAAATAAAGTTAAACCATTTCTGCTATTTGTATTTTATCTTTATAATTATCATTATTATTATTATTATTATCATTATTATTATTATTATTATTATTATTGTTATTATTATTATTATTATTATTATTATTAAAACAAGAGAAGTGGTTGTACATTTCACTATGAAAGTAGTAAATAAAAATAAAACTGAACTACGTTTCGGTGTGTCATAC